>JAWLRI010000995.1:1067918-1110490 GCA_034781795.1 Crypturellus tataupa | reverse complement strand
CCGCAGCCGCCCCGCCAGGCCCCAGCCTCCGCCTCCGCCGAGCGAGTGACGCGGCACCGCTCACGTAAATGGAGGGCCGCCCGCCGCGCCGCACCACGGGAGATGTAGTTTCCCCATAGGCCCGCGCAAAGCCTGACGGGGCGGTTGGTCGCCGCTGGAAAACGGGCGCTCTGGGCGCAAGGGCTCCTGGGAGTCGTAGTCCTGCATGGCGGCCGCCCGGTCCGGCCTAGTCTAGTCCGGCCCGACCCGGTCCGGCCGCTCGACCACATCGACACGGCCCCACCGTGCGGCGGGGTCCGCCCTGAGCGGCCTGGGCCGCAGCCCTGCCCTCCCCTGCAGCCCTGTTTAACGCTGATCAACTTCTTGCCTCGCGGGCAACCGAGAGAGAGCGGCTTGTGCAAGCGGCCTGTTGAACCGCAAAACGCTGGTGTAGAAGTTGCTTGAATATGGCTTTCTGCCCTGTTTTTATTACATATAAATCAACCTCTTATGGTTCCTTGTCTGCCCAGCACGGTGCACGCTCAGCCTCCCTGCGCCATATGGAGGCCTCAGGCTGTGGAGGCCACGGCAGGGCCAGGCCAAGCGCCGGGAGGCCACGCGAGGCGCCGGCGTTAACGCGTGTCGGAGCGTCGCCTGCGCCGCCGCAGGAAGATGGAGCCGCGAGCGCGAGCCAAGGCAGACTCTGTGCATTAGAGCTGCCCCAGGAGAATAGCAACCGTTTTAACATACTTGTCAACAAGTGTTGCAGTGCCGTCTCCAAACGGTGCTTGCTTATGCAGGGTATTGAACGGGAATCACAACTCCCAGGATGTAATGAAAACAGTGAAGCCAGGGAAGTGATTTTATAATCAAGATTGTCAGACAGTTTCATTATACACTTAGTTTTGTTGCTGATCTATCTATCAACATGTTTTCAGCATGAATTTTGAATGACTGGTCCTGAGGGACTTTTTTTTCTCAGAAGAGATGAAAGTCAGCCCGCTATCTCTTTGCCAGTTACAGGACACGAACAGAGAGCCTGGATATTATGGTTAGTCTGTAGTATATTCTTGATGTGTATTTCCTGCCTGTGTGGTGGGAGAACTCCACTATGACAATTATACTTGTCAGCATGCTACACAGAGCAAATTGTAAGGGAGACGTGTAATGCCATGGCCACTTTTCATTTGCAGGAAATTACAGAAAAAATAAATGAGTGTGTTTTGCCCAAGGATAACATATATCTGTAAACTTTCACCTTACATTTTAATTATGCTTTCAAAGCATGCAAAACAGCATTTGAAAGATAGCTGCAACTTCACTTAATGATCAAATTACAGTAAATTCTTCTGAAAATTGGTTGTTCTTTGAATTAATCAGGAAGAGGTACACAAGCAAACAGCTGGTCACCTACTCACTTTCTGACATCCTGTTATATCTTCTTACATAGGTACTTTGATGGTTTCTTCCAGATATGTAAGAAGTAGTGAGTGTGGATGGATCATTCCCCAGGTAGAGCTGCCCTATTTTCAGTTTTCTGTGATTTCCTTTTTTCTGCAACTCGGGTATTTGTTACCAGAGTATTAGTGCTAAAGCTTTTTATTCAAAAATACATGATAGACATTGGTTTTATGAATTCAACTGATTTCTTTTTGAACACATTTATATTTTTAACTTAAACCACATTTTGTGGCTATGAATTCTACAACATAGAGTTGTGTGAAAAAAAAATGCTTTTCTTTAATTTTCTGCTTAATAGTATTTCTAGCTCAAGTATTATGAGAATTAGTATATAATAATACCTGACTGCTCATTTTATTGCCAATTATGAACTTTTAAGATAGATTATACGATATTTGCTGCTATACTGTTTTCTTCACGGGGTGACTGTGACTCTTATTATACTTAGTTTTCCCTGTCCAGAAGTTGTTCCGTATACTTAAACATACAATTTCTATTCCACTGCATTATTTTTGAAACTGCAAGGGAGGGGCTAGCACTCCATGCTGCATTCAAGATACAAATCACCCTAAAATATTTTCTGGATTTTTTTGAGTTCCACTTGTGTGAATTCTTAACATTATTTGTCTTTTTGAATGCTACTTAACACCAAGCTGGTATTTAATCTGCAACATGAAATCTATAGTGGCTATTTGTGGCTGTTGTAATTATTTTAAAAATATATTATTTTTGCGAATAAACTGCAGATGTTAGTCTTCAAGAGTAGGAGAGTGAAAGAGGAATTAAATATTACAATTGGAGCTAGCAAAAAAATAGTAGTTTCTCACTTGCTATTGTTATTTT
Organism: Crypturellus tataupa; assembly: GCA_034781795.1. Classification (NCBI taxonomy): domain Eukaryota; kingdom Metazoa; phylum Chordata; class Aves; order Tinamiformes; family Tinamidae; genus Crypturellus; species Crypturellus tataupa. The sequence goes on along the minus strand of JAWLRI010000995.1, from coordinate 1,108,207 downwards.
GAAATTTGGCTTCAGTCCATATAGGATCAAAATCAAATTTCTAAATGTATTTCTGATGATCTGCAAGTTCCCCAGATTCTGCTACGGTGCAATGAAATGGATGTTCTTGTCAGTGTAATTTTCCTTGAGCAGCTGCAGGCAGTTCCTGGAGTCCTGAGTGCTGGAGCAGATCTGCCACGAATTGGCAGGTTTGATGGGCTGCAAGAGGCACTTTCCAAGGTCCGGGCTCTGGCCACACTTGGCAGGTGCACATGCCCCAGAGCCAAATCCACCCCTTCTTCCTCCTGTCTTCCCATCGTGGTTAACACTTGGAATGAAACAGTTGGAATTAGTGAACCCTCAGGGTTTGATTTGTTTGCTTGTTTGTTTTACAAATCTTTCTTTCCATCAGAAAAATAGAGGTAAGACCAGCTCCAATTATAGACTTCAGAAAAAGAGAATGAGGAGGGAAAGAACATTTTAGTATTTAGATTTAGTAGGAAGAGAGTATTTTAGGCATAGCAGAGTAACAGTATATGCAGAAGTAAGACAGAAGATAAAGCTGGAATTTAAAAGCAGTTAAGACAAAGGTGCAGCTCTTTTAAGCATTTCTAGCTATGGCTGCATGCAGTAATGGGGCAAGGAGAGATGAATGGCATTTATTGTCAATTTTAGGGTATAGTAAAAAGCAGGTCTTTATGTAAGATTGAATGCAACATGACTGACAGTAATTTTGCCATCCCCATTCTGTCAGCTACTGATAAAGTGCATGAGCATATGTATAATTTCTGAATGATGTGAAGACACTTTCAGGTGCATAAGTAGTTCCTTTAAAGAAAGATCTGAGCCATGTAGGTAGAGGATAATGTGGTTTCAAAGCAATGCAATATTCAGGATAACAGGTAGTAGTTGTAACATATATCATGCAGAGGAACTGTATTTTATTATAATTTGAGCCATCAATTACAAGAGAAGCTGTTAGGGAAATTGAACTAATTTGAACACTGCAATAGAGTTTGCACCTGGATATTCCAGAAGTTAATAGCAGCCATTTGGTGCACAAAAAGTCTCATGTGTTCCAAATGCCTGGAGAGCAATATTGTTGTTAATCTCAACCATATTAATACACAGCAGAGATATATCCAAGTCAGTAATTAATTTACAATTAAAATGGAAAAAAAACAAACAAACAACAACAAAACACCCCACCCTCCCCCCAAAAAACACCGAAAGTATCAGAAGAAAACACATTAAGGTCAGGGAATGGAGGCAGTTGCAGAGGATGACAAACTTCATTTAAAGCAGTATTTGTTTTCATGATTTCCTCAAGCTCTACTTTTTACCCGTTTACAGAGCTGAAATCTGAATTTCCTAAATATATATATATGTATATATATAAATATTTGGTAGTACAGAGGAATCATTAAAATAATTCTCTCTGGTGCTCCAGGCTTTCCAAATCTCTGGCTTTCTTTAGTATATGCTATCCATGCAAACTTATACACTGTTACGAGCGGAAAGTCTCTAGATGATCTGTTCTGGAGCCTGCCTCCTTGTTCCATCACAGAACGTTCTGCTTCTGGTAAATGAAGGGGACAAAACCCTCTGGTCACTTCCATGGTCCTCAGTCTGCTTGCAGAGCTCCCACTGCTCCCGCCTGGGACACTCCCTAGCTCAAGGAGAGAGGCTTGGCATTGGCATGCAGGCAGAGTTTGGGAATGCTCCATGTGAAATGTATGGGGAGAATGAAAAGGAGAATCTGGGAGCGATGCATTCTGTTCCAGCCATATCCCTCCTAACACTGCTCTGAGATGTTACCTCCTTTTACTAACAACACTTTCATGCCCAGGACATGTCTGATTCATTAGAAAGGAATGTTCTAGGCAGCAAACTTCAAAGTTTTCTAAGGAGTGAACATTATCCTATTTTAAACTTCAGAGCCAAGACTGCAACTGCCATCATATTATGCTTGCAAAAGACTGAAGTGCAGAGGTGGCGATTTGTCTCAAAGGCTAGGAGGGCAACTCTGCCCTGCAGACAGCCAACACATCACCAGGAGGTTTGCAAGAAGTCCCCACAGGGAAGCTGTATTGAATATTAACCGCATTCTGCATTTAATCCCCGTGCTGTTTTCTCTTCTAGCCTCAAGAGATGAAGGTTGATTCTGTTCTGAGGGCATGTGGATTTCACTCTGCCTGGCTCAGGCTTTTGAAACAGTCAAACCATTTCAGCTAGATTAGGCAAAGATGGTGACTTCTGTGAGTGAGTTACAAGTGTATGTAAAGTTCTTACAGGTTTCTTGAGAACAGGTGACAGAATAGGAGAGACTTTATTACTGCTCCTGAAGCACAAATGCAGCTTCAGCTCCGTTCTTAAGCATTTGAGATTAAGGCTGTTTCCTCTGGGTTCCCTGGTGTCCAGGAAGGAGTAAAGTCAGGCTTTTTTTGTGCCTAGAGCATCATGATGTTCATCTGCCTTGTATTCCCTGATGTCTAGGAAGGGGTGATCTCCTGCTGCCAAAATATTATTATTTGTTAAACCAATCAAGTCTGAGACAAGTCTCCAGGGAATTAGCCTTCATTAATTCCACTTTTTACAGAGTTCCTGTTTTTTTTGTTTGTTTGTTTTTTCTTTCTTTCTCCTGAGCTATCAATTGTCTGTGTGTGCACAGTTCCAAATTAGGAGGAAAATGCCAAGTTTGGGGCTTGCCAGCTCATGGCCAGTTGTAGATGTTCTCTGTGCTCATAAAGTGGCATTATCCAATACTTGGAGGAGGGTTTGGAAATGTAGAAGTGTGTTCACCCTGCGGGCGGTGCGAGATACAGGGAAACACCCTCTTGCTGTTGTCACAACGGTTTCTTTCATGCCCTTATTGCTTTGCTGTGGTACTTTACAAGGGGAATTTAGGAGTTTGGTTTTGAGAAGTGCCTTTCAGCATATAATATGCTTCCCTCAGATAAATCACCTATGATCTCCCTTCTTAGGGCAATTCAGATCGTTGTCTCTAGTTCTCGTATATCTAGAGCCTCGATCATTGCTGCTATTTGCTGCACGTAGCTCTTCAGGAAGTTCTTTTGCCCACTGACAAAAATCAGGCTCATGTTAGCATTTTGAACTGCACAGAAGGAGGAAGAAAGGACAGGTTGCTGTCTGCTTTTTGTAACCATCAGCCCTTGACAGGTCTGTCTTGGTTGGGAGTCTGCATTTCAAGTTTCAGAATTCCTGTGGCAGTCGCCGGGGTTAGAGAAGTGGAGGCAGAACAGGGCTGAACCAGACGCACATGCCAGAGCCGTGAGGTCACAGTGCTTGGGTAGGGCTGCAGCCAGCAAATGTTCCCATTTGTTACGGTGTCTGTTGGAACATAGTCCAAGTCACTCAGTTTTGTACTAGATCTCAAGCCAGGAAGGTCTTATTTGCCTAATTTCCTAAGGGCACAAACCTTACGAGATGTTGCCCTGTGTTTCTATCTCTCAGACCCCTTGTAATTACTATTGCACTTACAGGCCAATTTCTACCAATCTTGGTTAGAGGAGTAGGAGGCTTAAGGACATGCAGTTAGACATCCCATGAAAATACACAGCTGTACAGAGAAGGAGGGCACATGAATGCTCCTCTCCTGCGAATGGCCAAAGTGGGAGTTCAATTCAGCTGTGAATGTGACAGGTCCTGATGGAGTTGTACATTCTTAAGCATAGGAGAATCCAACCACAAGACACAAAATTGCAGGAGAATGGATTTCTTTTGTGCAGCTGCTCCCTGAAGGCCCTGTTTCTTTTAGGTTTGGTGACTGTCCTGTGTAGTAACCAGTATCACAGATACCTTAAATGCCTCATCAAATAAAGTCCTCTTGGAGCTTTCCATGAGCTGTGGACAACCAGAGGACAGAGCTTTAGTCACATTGCCTCCCACCCCCCACCCCAACACCACTAAATAGCCCCTAAACAGGTAAAAGAAATGGCAATTCGCTATAATCTTTAAGCTGTGTTCCAGAGCAGCTTAAGTTTGATAAGTTATTAAAGCATGACACATGAAAGCATTGCATTTTTTTCCCTTGAAGGTCATACATACACATTTTCGTAGATGCAAGCTACCAAACAAACAAAATAGACAAAACAGAAATAATAATAATATTTGAACGGACATTTTTATTTACGTGGAAATGCAAACTGCCATGGCAACACTACGCAAGATGTTTTTTGAAATCTTTTGCCAGAATGATTAGCTGGACTTGAGTTGAAACACACTAATGGAAACATTTCCACAGCCTGACAGGTTGGGAATCTCCAGGCAGTTTTAGTCAGAAAAACTATCTTTCTATCCCAAAGTGGGAGAGAGGATGTTTTAATTTTTTTTTTTTTTTTACCCTCCATAGTTTTCAATTAAATTGTGTTCCAAAGGAAAAACAAAAACAACAACAACAAAAAAACATAAAGGAAATTACTGATCTTTGTGCTCACAGAAAAGAAATGAGAAAAGAGAAACGAAACAAGCTGTTTCGTGAGTTTCATTTCTTCCTGCCAGATAACATAATAATTTATATTCTTCACTAGGAAAAAAATCCAAATCCAAATCCTGGAACAAAGAGTTCCCACCTGAGTAACTTTCTTTTGAGAAAGGCAATGGTGCTTCAGCAGCTTCTCCTTTCATGCTTCCCTCATTCTCCTTCTTTCCTATTGCAGTTGCTTGGAGTACAGTTCTTTTGGTTTGTGTGGTTTACAGAAGTGAGGCTTTAAAAGCTGATGTTGACTATTAGTATTTCACAAAAGCAAACCACAAGAACCATACCAACAAAAAAGCTACTGAAGTGAACACAAATGTTTTAATGAATTAAAAGAATTCTTGAAAGAGCAAAATCTTTCTGAAAGGTGAAACTGTTGATGCAGGTGGTTGTTGACCAGACTGAAAGTAATGTCAGATAAGAAGAAGCAGCATAAATTAACGCTATGTATTTCAAGCATTATCTACAAGAACCAGACTTGATCCACCAGGGTGTAAGTGCACATTTTCTTGAATTAATGAATAACCTTATAACACTGTAATTTAGTACATATTTCCTTTCTCAGAATTATTTGGTATTGGCCACCATGAGGTAAAAATCAGTGAATGAAATGGACTGATAGTTTCCAGTTCCCAAGTCCTTCAGTCCTTGTACCCCAGCAAAGAAAGTTCAAATTACCATCTGCTCTTTCTCTGATCCCGAGGAAAGCTTTGGGAACAAAATGATGCTCATTTCCAACTGCCTGCCTCCTCCTTCTGGAAGAATTGCCAGATGGATCGAAAATTTTGCCTTTCAAGCAGTACCACCCAGTAAAACAAGTCTTGCACAAGACCATAATGTGGCCTGCTTATTTTTCTAGCAGTTGCTCATCTACTTTTTTCATTTGCAATAGTTTCAAATCCTCTGTTGTTTCCATTGGTGTGGCTTCTATTTATTGGCTCCCTCTATGTCTCGTGCTTAATATATACTTTTGAATGAGTACCAAAGGCTGAATTTGGAAAGAAAACATCAGTATCCTTTCAGCTTTGAGGTGCTTATTCCTTGGAGTTCACCAGTTTGGATTGATGAGCAGTTTGACTTCAAAATTGTTCACTACTTTGGGAGATGAGGAAGAGAAAAATAGGGTGTAAATGCTGCTAGGCTGAATACAAGGTTTCTATTGGGAAGAGAAAAGACCATAACAAAAACAAAGAGGTAAGAGCTCTGGAGAGGCAGAGGTTGTCAAAAAGCCTTCCTCATCAAACAGGCTTCAGAGAACCATAACAGACGAATTTTCAGTACCAGTCAAATGTAAGAATGTAGGAAGTTGACATGCTGTCCCTTGGAGAGCCAAGGTATTGACAAAAGACATGCAAACTTGAAAAACATACATTTGTGGAAATATCCATCCTGACAAGTGACTGCACTTAAGTCTCCAAATGGACCTCACCCATGGGATGAAACTCAATTATAGTTGCACATCCAATGAATCCACTCATGGAGAAAGCACATGGCCAATAAAAGGGAACCGTTTAGTAATCAGATCTTTCAAAAACTATTTAGCTTTTTGCCACTGAGCACCTGCTTGAAGTGATGTGTACTTCCCTGCAAACCTGTTTGGTTCCACCACTAGCTAGTTATGGAAATGCTGAGCCATTCCAAGCTCTTCTCAGCACAGGCACATCCTGCACAAGCCACTCAAAGGAAATTTCTGAAACCCTTCTGAGCAGGAGTCTTAGCTTTTACTCTTACAGTTTGTATGAGTTACATATGAAGGGAGATTTTGTGTTTCGGGATATTTTTCTAAAACTAACATAGGAGCTGTTAATGCTAAAGAGATTGTGTTAAATGGTTTAGTCCAGAGAGTATCAGTCAAGGCTCCGTTAAGTAAGCAACTCGCAAGCTCTGAGGCAGGAATACAGTTTTCCATTTTGGGTGAGGAAGTGTCCCGCACGTGGCTGCTGCTCTGAGGATATCTTTCCATGTCAATATTTCCCAGGTGCCATCTGTCTCCTTTTGACATTACATTATATTCTCCCCAGCTGAGTACTTTTTATTTGCCGTCTTCTTGATTTCAATACAGGCATAGGTATGATCATGAATAAATCCTTCTTTATGAAAGACCCATTTTGGGTCCTTTTTGGGTTTCTGCTTCATAAAGGAAGCCAGCCTCACTAGCAGCATCCAAGGCGTTTGCATTAGAATGCACCTACACCTATATTTGTTCTGCAACAAAAATGATTTTGAGAAACTGAAAGACTTTTTATAAAGATTGCCACTATTGTTTGCTAAAAACAAGCAACAGTGACTGACACATGCTTTTAAGAAGACAGATATGAGGTGCAAGTGGTTCAGAAATCCAGTTAGTTTCTGTGGTCAAAACCTTTGCTTCTTTTGTCAGCCATCTAGCACTCTGCTCTGCCTGTTTTGATAAGTCTGTCATGATGTTTCATATCCAGTTTTTCATGGCAATTCAGAATGCCATTTCTCTCAGATACGTGAAATTTAAGTTCCAGCAGTGGGTATACACACACTCCATGTACATGCACGCACAAAGACATTTGGATTTCTACCCGTCAATACAAGCAAGAATGTCCTGGGGACTTAGCTCTTCTTTCTTCCTTTCTCACTCCCATTGTGTCAAGTAAGGTTTCTTTATAAACTCTGCACTTTTTCTGTGTTGAGAGTTTGGACTTGAAATGCTCACTTGCTGCCAAGCAACGCATTTCTCATTCAGATTTTTATAGAAAAATGTAGCACGTCTGTTTGCACAGTAACCCTGACATAATTTTGAGCCCACTGTCAAGACCAGAGCCATCATGCACTCTGTAAACAATCAAGTCTGCTTCATCCCAGCCTGAGAGCTACAGAAAAATGGTTAGCATCTTCAGAAAGGATGTTTTATTTGTGATGTGTACATGGATCTGAGCAGTGTGTTGGATGTGCCTCTTGTCCAGCAGCAGGTACCCAGAACATGACTATTCTGAAACATTGCGTGGGTACTTTGGGTTCAGTCCATAGCCAGCAACGTGGATGGAAAATGCAACAGGTCACAGGGACTGGCAAGCTTAAATCCACTCCCAAGCCCATTCTTCAATTCTAATGTAATCAGTGTCCAAAACCCTTTAACATTTATAACAGTTATATGAGCAATACTATTTCAACAAAATAAATCCCCCATGCTTTGAAATATCTCCTGACAGAGCTGAAAAAAACTCTGTGACACCCATTTCCTAGAAATACACTCCATATTTGTGACCCATCTTCATCACACTCGAAGTCTGTCTAGCGAAGTGGTTTTGTATCTAGCATCCTTTTTACATTGTGCCTTCTCAGATACAATGAGTCAGCGCAACAAGAATATTGTATGCAAGTCTGCCATTAAGCAAATATTTTTCATTGTTTGCAGAATCCCTAGAATTCAGCAGAGGAATAGACTGGTGTTTGAGCCAAGAAACATCTGAATGTCATGTAAAGTTCAATTAATTATTTTCTAAATAGTCACCAGCACTGCTGTAGCTTGGAGTAGGATTCAACTGGTATTATTGCGATCACACTGTAGCCTTTCAGCAGAGGGGAATGTTTGCTTTTGCCTTGGCCTGTTTAGTTTCACCCTGTGACAAAGCCATTCCTGTAAAGGATGCACTCCCAAAGACTTAGAAAAAACACGGCTGTGCTCATTTAAGAATTGCCCCATTGTGCTTCCCGGCAATCGGCTTAGTCTGCTCGGGCCCTGCACAGAGCCCACGTGCGCGTCAGCCAGCGGCGTGCAAAGCAGCTGCAGCCACAGCAGCATTCGAGGCAATCGCATCTTCAGCGCAATCTCCTGCATCTGTGTTTACAGCGGTATGAAATAATAAAGGAGGAAGCACCTCTGACTGTTTTGGCTGAACGCCACAAAGCTCGAGCTTTCTGGCTCTGCTCTGGGCTCTCTAACCTGTTCTGGGCGTGCTGAGGGGCAGGGCAGCTGGTTATGAAAGAGTTTCTCCAGTAGCAGTGAGTCAACACTAGTGAGCAACTGCGTCTGAACAGGTCTGTTGCTCTAACTTGGGAGGTCTTAAAGGTAGGAGTCATCTAATTTTTAGTCAATACTCCTAATATTGAGATCTGCAAAATAAGCCAGATGGTCTGGCATTGAATTTATTCCATTAGTTGGATTGCTGTACCAAACCCTAAAACACAACCTTGGGAGCATGGGAGCATACCCTTGTCCAGGTTCATAAAGGTATTTAAGTACCCAAAGATGCCGACAGACACCTAATAGGATTTATAAAAGTGCCTGAGGGAGTTGGGGACCTAATTCCCATTGGCTGTCAATGGGACTTACATGTGTAATCTACTTAGGCAATTTGAAAATCCCACTGGCTGCATCTTTTCATGACTAAGTACCATTACAAGCCTTAGCCTTAATGAATAGAATTATTATTATACTTGGTTTCATTTCCTAAAACACTGATGTTGGCATGAAGGCTCAGAGGCAGATTCCCTAGCAAAAACTGCCAGCCTCCAACACAGACGGATACTGTGGATGTGAAGTTTGAGGAAGGAGTAACTGAGCCACTGCAGTGGTCTTCAGAGCAGCACTGTAGCTGCAGAGAGCCCAGAGAGCTCCCCTGGGCTTTGTGTATTGGTCAGCCTGGTTTTAATGCGTGTTACGTAAAAAAGGGTGAAGGGAAAATTCTGCTCACCCACAGCAAAGTAATAAAACAGAAATCATAAGCGCCCAGAGGCTGTGACTAGCCAGTTGAAAGAGTTTAATTTTTCTTGCAAAGAAGAGTGTTGGAATCTTCTCCCCACTGCATGGACTGAATTAAGACTCATCTGGTATGGAGGGCAGTCACAGCTTTGGGCAGTGCAAGAACTCCCTGGTTCCCCTCTTCTGCTCCGGGTTGCTTCGGCAACCCAGACACAGACACAGGGCTCAGTGCAGAGTTAACCAAACAACAGCCTTTTCCTTTCCCTTTTCCTTGTCAAGCTTGGGCTCGAAACAATAACCAAAACTCCTCCATACAGCTGTTCAAAAGCTGCCAAAAACTTGATTTGCACAGGAAGTAAATTTCATTAAATACCACTTTGTTTACTCCCTTAAGTGCTTAGACTTGCGAGAGTCAGCACAGCACAAGTGTCTGAGTGAGAGGTTCAGGTAGGAAATAGTGGGAGTTTTCTGGATTGTCTGGCACTGCAATGAGATGCAGATTATTTCCAGAGTTTCCATAAATGTGTATGAATAGAATAAGGTATTTGAGATGCCTTATGAAATTGCTTGGGGTTGATTGCTTTTTGAAGTTTAAAAACACCTGTTAGCCTGTTTATATTAACCTGTTGCTAAGATTTATATTAGCCCACTGCTAATATAAACATTTTGTTTATTAAGAATATTTTGACATTGATAACAATGAAAAATTATTTTAAAATGTTACGTGGATTTCTGGGTGAGAACTTTGCTCTGAGTCAGTGACATCCTTGACTAGGATGCCAGCATGCCACGTATACACAGCTACTGGAGATTACACAACGTGGGAGGGATTTTCAGTGATTTAAATTGGCTGAGAGTCTGGCTGCCACCTTCAAGCACATGATGAACAGTTAGTCCTGTCTTGTGGAGAGTGTACTGCGGGCAAGGAGGGAACCCAAGGACTGCTAGAAGAGACAGTCAGTTCTGTGGGAAAGTGAGTTGGAACTTCAGAATGCTTGAAAATACCTTTAAAAAACGTTGCTTACACTATAGTGTAATTTCATGACACATAGTGGTTAAAATGGGCAAGTGCCAAACTTAGTCAGCTCCGGGAAAGGATTGTCCGACCTGTCCCAAGGATCTGCAGAAGCCTGGGCTGCAGTCACCTGGATTCAGTTTTACTGGAGCACACAACTGCCTGCTGAAATCTCGCCGCAGCTGGAATTTCTTCCCAGCACACCCATGGCTGAGCAACGATGTGTGTCCTTTCCCAGAGAATGGGATCAGCCCCTGGCTCTTGAGAAACACTCCAGCTGCACTTGCGAGGGTGATGGGATGCATGTGAAGGCTGCTGGGCAGCGCCAGCAGCAGGGTAGCTTTCCCTAGCTAAAGGCAATTTAGCAGAATAATCCCTCTTGTGAAAGGGACACCCTTGCCAGAGGCAATGGCATTTAGGTGCAAGGGGAATACATCATTACAGAGAGGCTAGGGCATGTGGAAGTAGAGGAGCCAATTGATCTGCAGGAATAAGGACAGCAAGCATCTTTTCTTTCTTTTTTCTTTTCTCTTGCAAGTCTATTTGATGCTAATGAACTGCAGGGGTATTAGAACTAACTGCTTCCTGGCACAGAGCACATAGACGTTGTGCAAGATTCCTTTCAGCTTAGCTTTGCTGACAAGCTTGCTTCTGACCTCAAATATCTCTAGTTTTTCCAGTTCTGAATTTTCCTTCAAGCGAAAAGGCCTGTGTCACGGAGAATGTGCCAAAATACCTGGGGAGCTGGGGCAATCTGGAAAGCCTGGGTTGCTCTCCCTGTGGTCGCACTGCCGCTTGGGACATCAGGCTCCAACAGAAGGGAAGAGGCATCAGGTGGGATGTGGAGTGTTAGTTCAAGTGGGATAAGCGAACAGCACTAACAGCCAGCAGGCAAATGGCTCTCTTCCTTCTTTTCCAGTGGAAAATATTTCAGTGACAGTTTTATTTTTTTTTCCTTTCATCATCATTTTTCTTAGATTCTTTATAATCTTCTGAATAAAAGAAAATCATCTTCAACGTAATAATGGCTGAATATCATTGTGGAAAACAAAAAGCCAATTCTCACAGAATGACCCTGCTCCTTCAGGCTCTGGAATTTCAGATATCCCTAAGTTTACTATAGATGAGTTTTGCTTGGGGTGGTTCATGTTCCTTCCCATCTCTACATTTTTTTTTTTTCACTGAGAATCCAATTCAACTCTTTTTGGGAAGAGTGTGCATGTTTCTGGTGGCTGCAAGGAGACTGACCGAGGGGGCAGCATGGAGAAGGCAGGGCTCCCAGTCTGCCTTAGAGAATCATAATGGAAAGGACCTTTAAGATCATCAAGTCCCATCTCTGCCTCTTGATCATCACGGCAGCAGTTCTCACTCTACCTGACCTTTAGTCGATCTTGTTTGGCTCCAGAACTCGCCTGCCTTGCCAGGCATTTGTGACCCCTCTTTTGAAAATGCCTCTTAAACACCAGGCTTGGAATGGTTCAGAAGTTATTTTCTTTTCCTTTCTTTTCACCCACTTCCTCCCTTAATTAATAAGGAAAAATTAGCTGACAGCTGGGAAAACCTGCCCAGTTTGTTTTAATTCCCTGCTTTTTTTTTTCTGTCCTGATTTTTTCTTTCTTCTTTGTTTTTTTCCAGGGGGCAGGAGGGGAATGTCCTCAGAAAGGTGCCTGTTTGCTGACCGAGTCACACAGTGGATGCTGCGTGTGGGGTGAATATGGGGAGGGGGGTGCACATGTGTGTAGGAAGAAACGCTTCGGTGACAGCCGCCCTCTCAGCTCTGCTGTTTGAACCGCACATCACAGCACACGGGCTGACAACTGCACAGACATTAGTTACTGTACACGAGGGGAAAATCTGATGCTCATGTGACGCGATTAATATTTTAAAAACTTACTTACCTGCGGCTGTAAAGAGTAGCTCGCTTACCCAGAGCTCTTAAAGGAGCCACTGCTGGAGAGGCCAAGGGGGAGTTTATTAATGTTGCCTGTTTATTGCCATTTGAACCTCCTGTCCTGAGAGCTCTGCTTTGCTTTGGAGCTGTGTGGGGATTTATCACCCTTCCTCACTGTGGTCCACGTTAGATCTCTAAAGCACTGCAACAGCTTTCATGTTTCTCACTCAGATTGTCCTGCGAGAGATGTTAGTTCCATTTTGCAGAGGGAGCACTGAGGCATGAGGCTCTACAGGGCCTAATGCCCCTTCTTCCCCCTTACACATTCCGTAGTTTTAAATGGTTGGAGCTCTTCCCAGAAGCTGAAGGACTGTGCGACATAGAAGAGATTTCACCCAACTGCAGCTCAGCTCAGGGGGCCTGGGGTTGATTTGGGAGTCTGTTTTTGACTAACCGGATTTAGCCAGTCAACGTTTACACAGCTGTGGATGGATCCAGCTGTGCTGGTGGAGGATGACGCTATTCCCAGCAGGTCATCATCACCTACCTTGCCAGGCATTCCTGCTCCAACTAATCTGCCAGTGAAACATCCCACCAAAGTAGTCCCGAGTTCAGGTGATACCACACGGATGGGTAAATGGGTGAGGGAATTGCAGTCATTTTTTGAGCTGATTCTGCAGGAAGCAAACTACAGCTCTCATGAGCCTGTTCCCTCAGCAGGTCTAGATAGGGAAGGGTGGTGAGCTCTGGTAGGGAGGTCAGTGTCACACAGCTGGGGACCGTGTCTCACACCCGCACAGCTGGCTGCAGAAGGTCCCTATCTGAAGTTATACCATAACCCTGCCCAGTTTCTGCTTCACTTCTCTCCACATCTCCCTGGGCTGGTTAAAGCAGAACTTAGGACAGCGTCTTTCACTGTGCACGTGCTCCGCCTAAACAAAGTGCTTAGCACTCATCTCGCCCAATGGAGCACTATGAAGGCGAGAACACCAAAGATAAGAAAAAATTACTTATTTTGAGAATGAGTGAAAGTAGCAGAATCTGACCAAGGGTCAGATGATGAAGAAGTCAGCCAGGATGAGAACCGATTATTTTTAGCACTCAGTCCAGTTCTCAAACGTCGTTCTAGCTGGCCTCTGTACCTCCTTCTCCTAAGATATGAAGTGTAGGTTGCCCTTAGGAGAGTCAGGGTGGTAAAGAGTTAATCAGTGCTCCCGGCAGACATAACATGGTGCAGAAGAAGAGGAAAGATTTGCCAGGCTTTAAAGTAGCTAAAAGTTGGCAGCAGTAACACAAAAGCCTTAAACTGATGGGCAAATATGGAAAGCAAATATGTTTGCTCTATTGAGCAGGGACAAATATATCTAGACAAACGAAGAGAAAGATTTAGCTTTTGCCTAATCCTCATGGTATTTCCAGCCCAGGAATTTCTGGGAATCTGGTGGAGGCCAAATCGCATGACATTTTTAGCCAGATTTGCTGACCAAAGACATTGGAATCATCCCTGAACTTTGGACGATTAGTCAAAATAAAATGCTTTGGGTTTAGCTATTAACTGAATGTCTGAAGCTCTGTGCCGTGTAATTTGAGCACCAGTCAGCTTGGTACAGTGCTAGTAAGCCCAGCTGATTCGTATCAGCCTTGCCCTTGTCTCTAGCAGAGCAGGCCTGGGCTCTCAGCCCCAACACCTGGATCTCTGCTGTGCATTTTACCTAACTAAATGGTAGATGAAAAAACCTTCCAAATATATGATGTCCTGATATGGTGCTACAGATTCATGTGTTGTCACCCACTTCTCACCACTGGAGTTACCAAGTTCTACCTCCTCTTTTCTTCGTCTCCATCCTCAAGGTTGCTCCTGGACCCCCTCCCCACCACAAGCCCTGCCAAGCGAAGGCTGCGGTTGCTTTTTGCCTTCTCCCAGCTTTGCAGTTCCAGCTCCTGCCTCCAACCCCAGGGCCTGGCCATGGTCTGGGCTGTGGCTGCCCTCACGCAGCGCAGAGCGGCCCCGCATGCTCCCCAGGAGCCCGGCCGGGCTGGGAGGCACTGGGGCCGCATGTGCCCCGCGCTGTGGCCAGTGTCTGCAGCCCGGGGGATGCACAGCCTCAATAACCTGCCCCTGGGCAGCTTGGAGCGGCCTGAGCACCTGCCACGGCTCTGCAGAGGGAAGGGAACGGGAGCTGCCAGGCTGAGCACGGTTCAGGCGTGCGGCCTCGAGCAGGGCTGAGCGCGCTTGGCATGAAGTCAAGGCTCTCCAAACAGCTGTGCCCCTTTGCTAAGGGCTTGGCAAATAGCAACATTTTTGCATTTGTCGCAAAATCCCCAGGCCTGTTGCTTTCATGTTTCCTAGGGCTTTAATTCCATGCCAGTATATTAGGGTGGGGGGACTAGAGGGAGAAGCAATGCTCCACAGATGGTCTAAGACTGGAATATCCTGGGAAGCATTAATTCTTTGAAGACAAATATTCCTTGAAGACAGAGATTTTAAATATGTGCCGCATTTCTGCAAATGCTTTCAGCTGGCATAAGCCAGCCCTGCAACAGCCTCTTGGAGAAGGAGGTTCCCCACCATTCCCATTCCTCTGCCTCCTCCTTCCTGGCCGAGGGATGCTCCTTTCCCCGTGCTGGCACCAGCACACACACAGTTGTGCAGTGAACCAGGCCAGGGAACTCTGCCAGATTGAAACTAAACAATTTCCTTTTCCCCAGGTTAGCTTTAACCTGGATAAGTTCCCTGCTCTGGTTCACTGCAGGGCCACAGGAGCACTTGTGCTGGCGCAAGAAGCAGAGGGAGAGCAGAGGAATGTGGGCTGCGGGCGAGGGGAAGGAAGGGCCATTTCCTCTAGCAGCAGCGCAGGTTTATGCTGGCTTAAAGACCTGCTGGATCTGTGGTGTTAATTGCTGAAAATGATGCACTCCAAGCCTTGTGTCATCGCTTAGAGACTTTCAGGAATAAAGCTGCTCTCTGGTTTAACACTGGACTTTAGTTTACAGGTTGTTTTTGAGGGTCATAGTTTAAACTGAGCTCCCAGACTTATTATGCTGAAGAACTGACAGTTGACCTAAGCTTGATGTAAGAGGAGCTAGATGTACAGAGAGGAAAAAAGCTTCTTCTGAATTTATAAAGCCAGTGAGAAGGAGAGCCACAGTGAGCTGGGATGTCTCCTTGCAGCTCAGTCCCTACCAGTGGCTTCCCTGACCCTCTGCTTGGCAAGGAAAAGAGGGAGCCAGTTGTCTGCCACGCGGCCATCGGTTCCTGTTTGCTGGTGGTGTGTGCTCAGTATGCTTATTATACGTTTATTTAAATACCAGGGAGAATAAATCTTCTGAGTGGCAACTTGGTGGATGACTTGTCAAGTGCTGGCTTATTTATCCTGATAAGATGGGGCCTAATCCATTTATCTGCGTGGAGCTTTCTCTGAGTTAACACATATGTAACTGAAGGCAGAACTGGTCCCTCTGCCTGCACAGTAGCATTTGCAAGTTTCATGTTTTCTGAATTGCACTGCTGTTATTTTATTAAGTTCCCCTGAGGCCTTCAATAGGCTTTAGGGCACAAACCCTGCCTGTCATGTACAGGAGCAGCCAGTGGGGAGATCTCGGAGCCTGGCCTGTTAGCTGAGAGAGGAACAGCAGCAAAGGTTGCTGGCAAAGTCTTTCCTCCTCTGCAGTCCCGCTGCGGGACAGTCTGATCTCAGTTATGCCTGGGCGGTCTGGAGGTCAGCGGGGCCATTCTGGCTTTGCCTGGTTTTCCCACAGGTAGAGGTAGGACATTTTGCCTAATGTGTTTGTAATTCACATCAAATCAGTCCCAGGCTGTTGCATTTTGAAGGTGAGGACCTCGTGTGCTGGTTGTGCCCAAACGCATGAGAAAAGCTCATTTCTAAGAAAAAGAATATTCATTTTAGTCACTTTCTTCTTTTTTTATATATTTCTTGAAGTGCTAAAGTTTTTCACTGAGAAGATAATATAAAGTGATGCTTAACCATATTCCCCACTTTTTCCCACCTGAAGAGAGATGCACTTGAGCCGATTTGCATTTTTATTGAATCTGTGTTCTGAGGATGGCCACGCTCTGATGCTGTGTCTCATTTGCAGTGTGTTCCTGCTGGCCGTGTGGCTTGTTAAAAGAAAGACACCATAAAAAGGAAAAAAAAAACATGCAATATGTTACATGGGAACTGCGAACATAAAAGTGACTGAAGTATGGAGAGAGAGAGAGATAGATTGGCAGCCTGGAGACATAATAAGCCATTAAACCATTTAAGGGAGGCCTGCTGAGTTTGTTGTTCAATTACTGTTACTGATGAAGTATGTCAATAATTATGATTTTCAGCCCTGTTTGACATTTATATTTGTAAAAGTTTCAGAGCCTGACTTTGCCAAAACCCAGTGAGACTCCTATTAAAGAGCTGAGCTGAGGCTCACAGAGCATGTTTTAAAAAGAGGAACGGACTGTACTTATTTGCGCAGGTTATTCAAAACTCCTAGTTTTAAGCCAGCTCAGTCAAAGCAGTAAAGATGGTCTGAGCTCACACGTTCCTCTGTTCCTGAGATGAGCATGTGAAGTGGGAATGTTTACTCTTCCCTGAGCCAGACACATGATGGAGCACTCCTGTATAGTCCAACCCCATGAAAACTTTGCCTAAAAATGACTGAAAAGTGTGGATTTAATCCATTCATCATCATCACCATTACTATAATCAGAATTCTTTAAAAGGAACCTTATACATCTTTTCTATTTTAAGAAAGTGACTGTTGATGAGTCTCCAGTAGAATGAGATAAAACAGAATATTCTTGATATTAGACAGGAATGGTAGCTCTGCCCCTAGTAAAATGTTTGCGTAGGACTTTTGCCAATCCTTAAGAGGCAGATCACATCAATTTTGTATTTGCAAATTGCTACCAATATGGAACTGTTTTGTGTAGTTCTTCTCCACATTTTTATTTGGTTATTTATTTTTCTTGTGGATTTAAAAATTTCATGTGTTAGAAAATACACACACAAATAAAAGGTGAACTCTCCAAGTAGTGGTTATGCAGGAATGTCATTGGCATCTCTTGCTTTCCACATGCATCACTAATGGGACCTAAAGTAGCCACATATGTTTGCAGGGACAGAGTTACTCTGACAAGAAAAGGTTAAAGGATTGAGAAACTCTAGGTCTTTGGAGATTCTCTGGTGCAAATTTATGTAATCCCACAAATCAACTTTTCTACAGTCCCTCTTACCCAATGAAGATGACCAAACAATTAAGATAATCCAAAAAAGATAAATGAAGACAATTTTAAAATGCTATGTGATAATTTATCTAAAGGGTCTCATCATCCAGATTCATTTTCTATGCACTGTAATAGCGTCAGTCCTTATAACTGTCTTTGGTATTCAGATAGATATCACAGCTGAAATCTGTAAGTACTATGTTAAATTTTGGCATAAGTTATTGGAAACTATAAATAAGATCTCACTCTGACTGTAATCCTTCAGTGATACATAAAATAATCATCTGAAAAAAATCATAGCCTCATTATAATAGCCAATAAGATCAATTTTCAACAACAGTGATACTGTTGTGCTTTAGTTTTAAATAGAATTTCAATAGTTCACGAAAGGACCATGGCCAGGTAGTAATTTTTCAAGCATACCAATATAGCTTGGCTCTATTCTTGATTTATGCTCATTCAGATAAGAGTAGGATGTGATCCCAAACTCTGAAAGTCCTTTGCACTATGGTATGTCGTTAATAAAAACAGTTTTGTGGAATGGTATCTAACTTCACTTCAAAGAGTTTGAAGGGATGTTTTCTGTTTCTTACTTCCCTCCAAATATTCCTGTTCAATGTTTTAACCAAGATGCTGATGAAGATATTATCAATATTTTTGTCTCTTCAGTGCTGAGAGGGATGTGGAGGGGATGTAGAGAAAGATTGCTTTTTTTGACAAAAGGTTTTGAAAAAATATTTTCAAACGCATGAGTTTTTTTGTTGCTATTAAAAATGCCAGTGATGAAAGATGCCGAAGGTTTCATTTGAACCGTTTGGTGCAAGGTTCCCTCTTTCAACAAGTCTGTGTCTCCAACCTAGTTGTGTAATGGCTCCAGCTGCCAACTGTTTTGAAAAATAAACTGTCTAGGTTAGATTCTTAGGCAACCAACTTCAATCCTCTGGAGAAAGGGTGAGCAGCTTTGTCTTATTTGAACGTCTGGGTTATCCTCCCTCATTTGTACAATTGCCTGTAATCAATTTGGTTCAAAGATAAAAACTTCATTATGTTAAAAGATTTGCATGGGTTTACAGACCTGCTTAGCTCCTGGTGAGCTTGGGTTGTGTGTTTGTGTAGCTCTTTAACCACTCTTCCCCCTCATCTTTACGTATATCTTAGAAATCTGTATCACTCTGTATATCACAGAAATGCTTACTCAAAGTTACACTTGGGGAATGGTTTCAGAATCATCTTAAACTGATCTAGGTCTGAAAGATGCCAAGAAGGGTAGTTTCATTCACAGAATTTAGCTTAGCAGAAACTAATCTCATTTCTTCTCTTTTTGTAGGTTTAGCTTCCTGCCACCCCAGTGGTGTGCCCTGTCTCACACTGGGGAGACCAGTGAGCACCTTTGCTTGTGCAAAGAAAGAAATGGGAACATGCACGAGAAGTTCAATATTTATTAGCATGGATTTTGACGGTATTAGACCTTCAGCATGAGAAATATGGCTGATTCAGTCATTCACTCTAGGGCTTGCCCCTCTTGATTACTCAGTACAATTGCAAACACACTTGCATTTGCTTTTTTTGTTGTTGTTTAAGCACCTATCTTTCTTGTCTGCTCGGTGGTCTCTGACAGTTGCCAGTGCATTTTCTTCTGCTAAGAGAGTTGTAAGAGACTCCCCAGAGGTGCCTGCACGCAGAGAAGAACGTTGCTTGAGGCAGTTTCACACCTGCTAATGGAGGAGTCATCAGAACAGGCCATAGGGGTGAATGCTTCTCTCCTGAAAGTGAGAAGAGTTAAATCCTGGTGGGTGCCTCCCAGCGTGGGCCACAGTCCATGGGAAGAGAGAGCTGCAGGGGAGGGGGCCTTTTCTTAGGAGTTTACCCACCTTCCAGGCACTTCAGCTCGGCTTCCTTCTGCCTTACAAATGTGTGCAAAAGACTACAAGAATCTTTTACAAGAACTGCAGCTGTTTAATAGGGGATTTGTGAAGAGAGTAACACAGCCTCCCTGTTTCTCTTCCAAAACTGGGATTGTGAGGTTGTTGCCTCAGTAGAAGAATAGGATTCTTGCTGAAAAAGAAAAAAGAAAATCACTCCCCTGTGTAGGACTTACAGTCAGGACTTGGGTAAAGGGCTAATACCCATCAACACATTTTTGATGTCATTGTGCTGTTCCCCTCTATTTGAGCTGACAACTAATGCCAGGAATTGGCTGCACATCCCCTGCATTGCAAGGAGTTCAGATGTCAGATGCAGGGGAGATGGAGCAAGCTTGGGCAGCCAGGCGTGAGTAGAGAGAAACAGTGAGGAACGACTCTGTGCTGCAGGGTGTGAGGTGCTGTTGCTGCTCTGACCTTTTGAATACAAAGCATTTGTCAGAAATCCAGAGAAAAGCCAGCCTAACCAGTCAGGGTGGCTCTGCATCGCTTTTAAAGACATGCTCATGTACTCAGGCAAACGCGCCTACCCCCAGGCCCAGCCCAGCCCATGTGGGCAAGTGTCTGCTGGAACCATGGGCCATGTTCCCTCCTGTTAGCTGGAGAAGGGACCCCATACACTTTCACGAGCTCTTCACAATCTAGACAGAGGCCAGCCCAGACGAAGGAATCTGTTAAAGGCCAACATGACCTCAAAGGATCTGGCCTGAGAAGGGTACAGGCAACTACAACGACAGCTGTGTGAATCCTTCTTGTAGATCACTCTTCAGATATCCCCTCCAGCACGCTGGAGCTCCTGCCCAGGCTCCAGCACTCAGTCTTCTTCACAGGGTCACTGCCAAGGCCTTTCCGACTCCTTGAGCCACCACTTTGCAGTGCAGACTGCCAAAGCCTCATGCCTTGATCTCTGGACTCATACCACAAATCCCTGGTCATGTCCACCCATAGCTGAACCAGTGCAGCGCTGTGTCTATACCACGTACATTCTCAGCCTCACACCTTGGTGGTTGTGCCAGGAAGCCAAGGATGTGAGCAGCAGCTCAAGGTAGAGAGGGGGGAGGTGAAGTCTGTGCACCACTGCTCTCAGGGCTGCCTTTCTGCACCGCAGCTGAGAGCTCTGTCCATCCTCCCATCTTAGAATGTGACACAAAACGTGTCTCCTAGGCTGTGTGGCAGAGAGCGAGGAGCTGAATGATGCTCATTCCATCTCATGCCAAGTACGTTTTTCCCCAGGAACCTTTCCTTCCTCCCTGTTTATATCTCCTTCACACTGCTGCAGAACTGCACCCTCAGGAGCCTTCCAGGACCTCTTGCAGGTGCTGGCAGCTGTGCAGGTCGCAGGTCGCGTGTCGCATGCAGCACAGCAGAACACTGGCACATTCCAGCCTCGCTCCTCTTTCCTCCACTAAGCCAATCAAGCTTGCAAAGCTCCTTCTGTAGATTAGGGAAAGCAGGACGACAACCAGGAAGGGCCCCCTCTCGCTTCCTGAGCCGTTATTCAGCATCATGAAGGGCATTTTGCCTTCTAGCCCGACCTTCTAGGCTTCACAGAGCTGCCTGTAAGTGCTGTGGTGATGAAGAAGAGCAGTTGTTTTACAAGACTGCCTGAACAAGCTTAGTCTTGTCTGGTTGCTTCGTGCTCGGCTCTGACATCTAGTGGAACAACTGCACTAAAGCAATTTAAGACGCTGAGCAGAAGAGACGGGAGTTGCTTCACTGCAGTATTCAGTGGAGCAATCATTCCCATTCTAAGCGGTTTTGTTTTATTGCACTTAATATGGCCAAGGAGTTTGCTCTGGGAGAATGAAGGAGGCCCCAGCATGAGCAAACCTTATAGGTAGTTGTTTTTTTCCCTTTTTCTCCAAGTATGTGCACCTTTTTGCTGCCAGGTGAATGGTCTTCTAGCTGCAGCAGTGACAAACATCAGTTCCACAGTTGCTTCTTGATTAATACCATTAAATGAAACTCAAATGTGATATCATCTCAAGAGACCATAGAGTAAAACTGACGGAGAGCTCGTAATGATCCCAGTGAAAAATGCAAAATTGCTATGGGCTAAATTTTCCACCCGGCTTCTCAGAACACAGCTGTGCCACTTGTAAGTACAACTGCTCGCACATGCGACCCATGCTCTGTTTTCACAGGTGAGAAGGGAGGCAAGGAAACATCCTGTGGACATGAGAGGGATTTTCAACTGCACAGAATTGCCCTGAATAAGGACATACTCTCTCTGCTCTTGGAAGGGTGTTTATTGAATGTTTGGAGGGACAGTTGTATAAGAGCTAAAAGGTGATAGTGACAGTAGAGGGATCTTCATTTGTAAAATTGGGCGGCTGAGCCTTTGTAGTGCCTGATCACAGATGACCTGAGCTTCTCATGGGCAGAGCCCTGCGATGCATTGGGTCTGCAGTGTTCCTGCCTGCTCAAGACCCTGGTTGGCTGTGGCCCTGCCCCAGGCAAGTCAGATCCTCACAGAGGCCCAAGCTTCTCCGCTCAGCTCCTCCTTTAGGTACTTGTCAACTAGCCGTGTTTCTGACATGTTGATGCAGCAAGACCTGGAGCCTCTGCCCCTGTGACCAGCTGCCAGTGCCGCAGATCTACTCACTGCCCGTGTCTGGCACATGGGATCGTGGCGCGAGAAGGGGACATGCAGGGGGCTGTGTGCCACACGCCTGTTCCTCAGCTGAAGGCAGCTCTGCTGCGGGGCGCAGGCAGCCCCGGCCCAGCTGCGCGAGCTCCCTCTCGTCCCAGCCGCGCTTCCCTCCAGAGCGCCCGTGCCGCGCTCTGCCTTGCAGAGGACATCACTAGAAAGGCCTGTTTTTAGTCGACTGTGTCCAATCTCTGCTCTCTAGGGCACGGTTTACAAAAGCTCAAGCAAAACTATTATTAAGTGAATCGGAATAAAAGGGAGTCGCAACAGCACATCTGCTACCCCTTTGCTGTGGGAATGGCAGGAGTGGGCCGGCTTCTGGCAGCCATATGCAGAGCTCCTCCTTCCCTCTTGCAGCAAGAAGAGAGCTCTGATATTGGGGCAAGTTCCAAAGCTGCGATGGACCGGCGGAGCAGGACAGCTCCTGTGAAGTGGAGGTGGTCACTGAAGCCAACAGCGTGTGAGACCACGGCCCGAAGGAGAGGAGCTATTAGACAGGAGTGGTGACCTGCGGGCTGCCCTAATCGGCTCAGAGGGCTCAGGCAGAGCACAGCCGCTCCGGGGCAGTGACTCTTGCAGGGCGCAGAGAGGCAGGATGGCCCGCAGGTCATGACGCCTGTGGGCTTTAGTTTTCACAGCTGCGCTTAGCCGTGAAGCACAGCACCTGCAAAGCGGGACAGCAGCACTGTCCTTCCACCCCTGCGTGGGGACACGGGCTTCCAACAGTGGCACTAAGGCCAGGAATGCCTTAAACTGCCCCAGAAATTTCCAGTCCAGGGTTAGAGCAATCCTCAGGGACCTACAGCAAAATATCTGGTCAAGCTACCATGGAAACAAGTGACTGCCTATCATCTGAGCCCTCTGCTTGTGAGGCACATCTTCCTTCACCGCCGATGCAGGCAGAGTTGATTACTGTGGCTCTGCTCGTGGTTGGAAACTTGTTAAACTGCTTTAGGCTGTGTGTCTAGACCCTACCAGTCTGATCCGAGACAGCTGAAGTGAAACCAGAGCCAAAGCTTTTGTACTCTGAGCCTTTGCTGCTTGATTCTCCATCAAATGGGGCAGTGGCATCCAGTGCCAGGAGACATACCGGCTGCCCTGGGGAACTGGGAGAAACAGCATCCACTGAATCATCCTATTGCTGCTACTTAACATGTTGGGCAGTGCCTCGGCTTCCCTGCGGGGATTATTTAGGATTTGCACGGTTTGATCAATGCACTAGTCTTGAACAAGGGATTCATTGAGATTTTAATAAATGCTAATTGAATACCCACTTGATTGTTTAAAAATATTATGTGAAGTTTGTGTAATTGGTTACACTGATATTAAATTAGCATATAAAAACTCCTGCAACTCTCGTATGATTTAATGCAGCTGTTATCATGCATGAATAAAACGGTTGGCGAGTAAAAACTGCTTTTCCAACCACAGAGATTCTTCAATAAACTCAGGAGTATTTGTGACATGTCCTGAGTTACTGGTGTTATGCAGGTCACTTTTTGATGACAGACTGACCCATGTGCATAGTTTGGATTTGGGGGCTGGAGTGGATTCCTCACCAACCCAGCATGCGACTATATTTGCATCTACAGTCACACAGCGACCCATGAAAAAAGAGAGGTGAGAAATCTGTCCTAGCTGAACTTGTCTTTTTCCAAATGTCAAGCACCAAAATGGATTGAGGCATAATTTATGGTGCAAAAGAACAGAAAACTACAAAGCAAGTCAGTAATCTGGAAAAGGAGGATTTGAAGCTCTTCCTCACAGTACTCTTAATTCTGATGCCACTTGCATCTGTCTGGTCTGAGCAGCCTGGTGTGTGGTTGGGCTCGGGTGTGCTGGAAGCCCAGCATCAGCCGAGGGACAGCCCAGTAAAACCTCCTTTCCTCTGACTGTAACTCCTATCTCCTACAGTTCTGCCAGGAGGAAGATGGAGCGGTTGAGTAGACTCCCTAACAGCCATTACAGGAACGGGCCTTGGAGGGTGCTAAACTGATCTGGGTGCAGAGTGCATGGATAAAGTGGAACATGCAGATTCATTAGACAAGAGTCACCCAGGTAGAGTAGTCTTCTCTAATGAACCCCCTTGCCAGAATGCAGTATGATTCATTGGTTGTTGGTGAAAGGAAGAACAGCCCACATGGGCAGGGACTGAGGGAAATTTGCTGGAGATTGAAGTCATGTTTGGTCCATTTTTCGTGAGCTCTGCAGACAGTAACGTAGTCAGCTGCATAAGCTTAAAATATGGATAATAGAGTTTGATGTAACTTAGCTCTGCTCTCCCTGCATGGAAAACAGATGTTCTCAGGTTTCCAGGTGCTGAGAAGTGCTCTGTCAAGCTCATGGAAGAGCTTGCCAGGTAGCTTGAGGACAGCCAGTTTTCTCGTCTCCTGGGCACGCCTCCAAGCCGGTGTGCTATACCTGCTATGAGCCACGCAAACATCTGTCAGGACGGATGTTGGTAGGGCTGCTCCTGCCTTGGGGCAGGCAAATAGCCTAGGCGCTCTCCCAGGGTCTCTCACAGTCTTTGTATGGGAGGGAGATGGGAGCACTGGAGGTCATAGCAAGGCCTTAGGGGATGCGGAATGCAGGGCTGAAGGGACCTGAGCTTCATTAGCTGCTTTGCTCCTCCTCCAGCAAGTTGCTTTATGATTCCATGATGGTCTTGCCCATCCCTCTACTCTGACTGTTCCCAATCTGGTTCTTGCTTTGCTTGGCAGAAGAGTGATCAAGCAGCAGTAACATGAAGCTGACTGCCTTCACCTGGGATTTCTAGCCTAGTATTGTGCTCAGTTGTTATGATGGTGTCCAGCAGTGAGGATAAGAGGGATAAGAGCGAAGTAGAATATATACCTACAGACACGTGACTGCTTGTGTATGTGTATGATTCCCAAGAATCATATTATTTGTGCTCAGCGGGAGAGGGAAGCAGGAAGTTTACCCGGGTTGATATTTTTTGTTGCCCTACATCTCCATTCTCCTGGACATGTTTCTGCAGTAGAATGAATATGCAGGTTCCTGCTATCTCAGGGTGAACAGGCTGCCCAAGTCTTACACTGCTGTACAGATATGGGGACAAATTTTTAAAACATGGTTTCACTGCATTCCTTCTGGAAGTCTGATTCCTTATCTCTCTGCCTCCTGCCCACTGCCTTGATTTTGCATGCTTATCTGCCATATCCTTTTCCTGCCCAATAAAATCCCATTTTTGGAACCGGATGTGCATATATGCCTGACTGTTGATCTCTACAAAGCTCTTAAAATCTCCGCAGCTGTAAGCACACATTTAGCTGACTGGTGTTAGCTACTATTCTTATTTGTGTGTATGGCAGGATCGAGGCACTTGGTTGTGCTCACGAGCTCCGTTATCAGAAGCAACGAGGGGTCAGTTTGTGTCTGACTGCGGTGTGAGCGTAGGGTGCAGCTGGCTTGTACGTTCCTGCCCATCACCGCCTGCCTGCGGGCTCCTGTCTGTGCCTTGTGCCTGCGTCTGCTTGCACTTGTGAGGGGCCAAACAGGAGCTGTGGGCTGGAGCTCTTCCTCCGGGCAAACCTGAGCAGTGACACAGGGCACTGTCACTGCAGGGCACGGGTCAAGACAAGCTATAAGACCAAGGTCTAACGAGGTTGTTGAAACACTGCAGGCTGGGGATGGTTCGTGCTGCAAAGGGTGAATACAAAGAAGGAAAGAAACACGATGGAGAGCCTCACAGTGATGAAGTGGCTTGCTCAGGGTCACTCAACAGGACAGTGACAGAAGCAGAGCCTGTCTCTTTCCATGCCTAGTTTAGTGTCACGTCAGCTGCCTGGCTTCCAGGATGTTGTGACTGCAGAGCCTACAGTCACTTATGCCTATTAGTATTTGTACTTCTGTTGAAGTAGGTTTCTGGATTTCACCCATGCTGGTCTATCCTCCTGGGAAGTCAAATGGAAATGCTATAGTCTATAACGATCTCATTTCCCTGGCAATGCGCTGGAATCACAAGCGTTTGCGCTTGCTAAATATAGCAAAGAGAGACCTGGGGTTGATCAGCATTTCTCCCATTAGTGCTGTAGGTGGAACTGCACTTAATAGGAATTACACTAAATGGATATAGGAGACATGGGGATAATTGACCAAACTCATCTTAAATGTGTTTGTAGAGAGAAAGAAGCCGCAAAATGATAGGCATTTTCCCCATTAGCCTCTATAGAGAAGTTAGCAGGCACTGTGGGCCAGATTCTCAGCTAGGGGAAACCTGCCATTGCCTCTCTGTCTTCACTGAAACCAGGCTGATTTACCCCAGATGAACGCACAATATTGGTGTCACTTGAAATATAAATGTCTGAGGCTTATGGAAAAGTCTTAACTGCTACAACCACAGGTTTATTGTCATGAGTTTGGGCTGTTTAAATAGGAATAAATGAGCCTGCTGAAGAGTAGAATTAAGGCCAATACATCCACTGGTGTAAATGAGCATGACACTATACGGCCAGCAATTGAATTCTACATGTTATGCCAGGAGGTAATTTAACACTGAATATATTATTTAGGTAATATAAAATGCATGCAAGCTGACAGGCTCATTTCCCAGAAGGTATTTTTTTAATACCAGTATACCTGCAACTACAAAATAGACTCGCCTTTTCAGTCCCTCTCTTCAAACACAAAGCTGTTCATTTAAATGAAAGGGAACTTAATGCACCATTTATAGCTGTGCATTTTGGGCTGGTATTTGCATTCAACACTGATTCCGTTTTATTTCAAAGAAGGTAGTGACAGGATTTGTAAATTATTCCCAGCCACTGTCCACATCAGTCTAAACATGAGTGGTTGTGTTTTTTCACTGTCACCATGGGGCACTGTGCTAAACAGCAACCTCCATGTAATGGGTCTGTCTCTGACCCCACCTCTGGTACAACCTACTACCAACATCTCTTTATACCACAGCATTTGTCTTCTGATGACATGGATATTCCTCATGTCCCAGAAAGATCTTCCTCTGAGGGGAGATTATGCTGCTGTGAATTGACATAGTGCTTCATATCCCTAATTCATGAACAAAAACAAATGAACAAACAAAAAAACAACAAAAAAAAACATGTTATAGTTAGGCATGTCCTGAAGATTGAAGGGAGGAGCTTTATTTTTAAGAAACTTTCTAACCACCATAGTGACAGGGAACAATCACATCCAGTTATGCTTTTTTTTACCCCAACTGTCATGCCAGTCTAATGATTCTAGGCCCTGAGTCATGATTTTGGAATGCTCCATTGACTCCATTGGAAATTAAGCACTTCAGGTTGAAGTGCTTGTCTAAGTCTTGTCTTGAGTAAGATTAGATTTATACTTGTGCTTAAGTGCTTTGCTGAATGAGGGCCCAATTAAGTTAAATATGATTATTTGGTTTTCAGAGACAATTCCCTTTCACAAGTCTGCAGTAGCCAGCTCCTGCAAATGCGTTCATCCCTAAGAATGAACACAAACTGCCTTGACCAAGACCCAAATAAAAAATGAGCAGTTTATTTTAAAGAGAAGCTGATTTTTTTAATAAAAAAGGAAACCTGATTAAACTCTTTACTCTTATAAGTGCCCTACTTTCGAATCAGACTGACATTAAGTAGGTTAGTGGGAGGGGAGCTTTAACAAATTTCCTTTAACAGAACTTGATGTGATCCTCTGACCTGAATTTTCAAGGCTTAATCTGCTTTAAAGAATATGCTTTCGTCTAAAAGGACTGTAAAATTCACAAAAGAATGAATCTGTTAATTTGAAACAACAAAAACAACAAAACAATCATTCCCAACCAAATAGAAAAATGCATTTGAGGTCCACAGACAGTCAGCCTGGTACAGTGTTAAGAGTGCGAGTGTTCTTGTGTGTACACTTCTCTTTTGAAGAGGAAGAAAAGTTGCTATTGAAAGTGTTAAAGAAGCAAACCTGGGACTAAGCCCAATGCTACTGAAAGGGGCTTTTGATGATACATCCCCTGAAAAACTACAGCCCTCCCATAAGTCATCAGATATGGTATTGCAAAGGCATTTAAATGTGAGGTCCTGTCAAGTTATGCGAAAGCCCCATGATGTATGACCCAAAGGAGTTTATCTTGCTCTGGGAAAAAAAGACCTTGGAACTGACACTTTATATTTTGAAGCCAATAAAAACATCTTAAAATAACGCCCCCTCCCTTCCTCAAAGAGTAACTGACAGTGAGAGAGAGCGCAGGGGTGGGAGAGCAGTGATCAGCAATGATTCAGTTTCTGGGTCTGAGAACTTTGTTGTGGGCAGTGCAACTCCAATGATTTATAATTAACTCCAACATGAAGAAGAAAATGCCAGGCTTTCATAACAGCGCTACAAAAATAACCACATTCTTAGTGTTTGCAAAATTGGAAACAAATGTCCCAAGGAAAACAAGAGTTCTTTACAGCCCTATCCATGCTTTAGAGCAAGGAAAATACTGGAATTCAATCATGACCACAGATGATGAGCCAATATCATTTGTCATGGGAAATTCATCTGGGTAAAACAGGATTGCTCCATTACCCTTCCATCACTCTAACAAATAATTGGATTGAAATCCCTTAAATTAAAAGCAGTTAAGACCTTTTCTTCTTTCTGGCAGAGAAATTTTGTCATCTTTTGTACCCCAAGGACCTGAAAGTGAAAAGCGATAGGCTTAAACATTTCTTGCACCCATCCAGTGCTTCAGATAAGACTCCTGTGTTCCGGCTGATTTTAGGAGCGTTCTTAGATAACACTTATGTGAAGACACCTGATGGTTCTCGGGTCTGGGCTTGACAGAGTATGATTTATGTGATTTTAAGTAGGGCATGTGATTTTAATTTGGCAAGATACTGCTTTCGAACACGGGAGTAATCCCAGTACAACTAGTGGGGCTACTAGGCAGAGATTTAAGTAACGTGCTGACTCAGGGCCTAAATTAGACAAGTAGCAGTGGCGTGAAGCCCTCGGAGAATAACAGTGAAAATCCTGAACTGGGTCATGAGGAAGTGGTAAAGATGAAAAGTTTCTCTAAGGAGGTTTCGTGAGGGAAGCCCTGCACAATCATTACTGGCTTCCATTACAGTAGCGCAGTCTTGTGCTAATGGATCTGTTTTTTTTCCTAAAAAGTAATCTCTGAGGTCCTGGGATTTTAGGAACCTTTCTATCTCTGCCTCTATCATTACCACAATCTCCAATTCCTCTCTCTCTCTCTTTTTTAAATAAACTTCTAATTCTTAGAGCTGCAGATTAAAAGCAAGCTGCTATAATCATGTAGGGCCTGACTCATGGTTTCTGAATACCAGTGCTTGTCCACACTGCCCAGAGATCAGAGAGGTTCAGAGGGGAACACACAGCAAAACATTCCCTCTCAATTCCTTTGTGCATCCTTATTTTGCGGATCTCGAGGTTAGCTGTGTCAGGGACATGCTCAGCCCTCCGCAGCTGTGTCCTCTGGAGGCTTCACCATTTTCATTGATATATTTCATGCTAAGTATTACACATAATGTACTCGTGCCAAGCAATGATGACAGCCTCTGACCAAGAGCATTTACAGTATAAAAAATACAAATCAATAACAGTCACAACCGAGCAAATTCAGCCCTAACCTGACAAAGGAAGACAAAAGCAAGTGTATAATGAAAACATCCTTTCAATGTGCATGTGTGTGTGTTTTTTTTTTTTTTTTTAATACTCTGGTGACCCTATAGCTAGTACTTATATCTACATCACCTATAGAGCTGTCATTCCATTTCTGATAAGACATATCCCTCTTTAAAATGACAGTTTCTTTAGAGATGCTTGAAAGGGAAGTACTGTGATTCTCAGGCATTATTATTTGGTCCAGACCTAACATTTTGCTTTTTTTCTTTCACTCCCCTGCTCCAGTTGAACTCCTGTCAAATGCACCCATTGGAAACAATAAGATAAACCACCTCTGCCATTTACTTCCAGTGTAGGAAGTCTTAACTGTGCTCTCTGTTCATTAGCACCCCCGGCTCTCAGCGCAGCCATCCGCAGAGCTGCTGCAGGACTCGCTGACTACAAGCCTGTGAAACCTAATTTTGATTCATGAGCTGAAATCTTTCTAGCACAGCCCTTGTGGTGCTCAAAATCTAGTTGCTTTCTACCCAGCCTCACGTATGTGGAGTCAATATTTGGCCATATTTGGAAGATTTTGCAGAACAAGCCTAGAAATGTCGTGCTGATGGTCACCCTTTTCAAAGGGGCTTTGCAGTGAGTGAGCCTGACAGGATGATTTTTCCGTGGCTATTGTTTGGGATTGCTGCTGGATTTGTGCAAAACCTCACAACTTTTCTGTTTTGTTCCTTAATACAATTTTTGTTGCTGTGCTGAATATAATCAAACATCTCTCAAATTATACTTGATTAGGAACTAAGGAAGTTACTGTTTGACTCTTACAAAAGTAGAAGAATTTCAATTTTCTTCCTGTTTTACTATCCAAGATATTTCTGTGAGCAAAATGCACTAGAATTAGTCCAATGGAAAATAACCTTTTAACAAAAGTGAAATATTTGCAGGAATGCACCAGTTTCCATCAGTGTTTTTATCAGAAGTTATTTCAGAATTAATTTTGATAAGTCTAAAATGCTTCATTTTGATTTGAAAAGAAAATTAAGTCCAAGAATGTTCAAATGTCTCATTTCAATATAGTATCTTTTAATAAACGAATGAAATGAAACAGGAAATACTATATGACATTTGATCTTTCTGAAGGAGGACATTTCTATGCAATTTAAATAAGGAATTCATGAAGAGTTTTTATGATTTTAGGTTTCTTCCAAATTCAGAATGCAACATCGCTTCGAAATGTTGATTTATCTTGTCACATTTTAATATTTTGAACAACTTGAATTTTCCTCAAGAGCTGCAAACCTCAATTGTATTGCCATCTAAGTAGTCAAGAATGTTATTGCATAAATCTTAGTGATTAGGACCAACACAGCCTTTAAATTAATATTAGTATTGCATTTGTTAGCCCATAGCCATACCTGAAAATATTTGAGAAAGCTCTGCTTTGACAAATGTATTGTAGCATTTAGCTGGAGTAGAGAAGATCTTTAGAAACTCAGCTAAGAATTGCAATATGCCTGTGATGCAGGTAGGCATCATTATTTCCATTTATCAGTACAATAACTTTGCTAGTATTAAGAGTCCTAACTAGATGAAATGAAGGCTGATACACTCAGTAAGGGAAGCACCAGGCAGTCTTTCCTACACTGGTTTCTCAGAATCTAGACACCAGCCCTCAGCAGTTCTGGTATCCTTCCCTGCTGTGTCTCGAGCGCTGTTGTGCAACCCCCTGGCGTCCGTCCATAACCACACCTTGGCGGGAGAACTTTCCCCTGGGACAAATTTACTAGTGCAGAGGAAGAGGTAAGGAGACAGTATCTCCTCTTCCTGCCGTGGTGCGAGGTGTAATTCCAGTTGTATGATGGAGTCCATATAGGTGCAGCGTTATCTGGTGCACATGGTGGCTGCCTGCAAGCCCTACTCGCTGTGCTGTCACCCACTGACTTCTGTGTCCTTCCAAGCTAGTGTCCCCTGCCACTGCTCTCCTTGCCGAGCTCTGCCAAGGTGCCAGGACCAAGGTGGGCTTCACACTGGACAAACATCCCTCCTGGCACTTGTGGGGCTTCACTAGCTGCGAGCCCTGCACAACTAGATGCGTTTAGCTGTTTGAAACTAACCCCAACAGTGTTGTGAACAAATTCATTCTACCATATGTGGTTCCTCTGATTTTTAACCTGTTTATCCAAAACGAGAATTGGTCTAGTCTTCTGTGTAAAATGAATTTTCTATTTTAAACCTCAGAGTTACTTGTACTGAAGCAGCTGAGGAGGAGTTTGGCAGTAAAAGACTATCACAAACATGCCAAACAAAACTGGCCTTTGTTTTGTGCCATTTCCGGACTCTGCAATATTATAATAACAAATCCTCAAACCATATGACATTAATGCAGAGCATCTTTTTATGATAAACATAAGTAATGATCCCTGTCAGAGAGACACGGGAATGAGTAATACATAGCAATCTCCATTCAAAGAAAAGGAAAGAACAATTTTGGGGGAAAAAAAAAGTTAAAAAAAAAAAGTGACATTTTCCTAAGTCTCTGCCTATCGGTGGCCATAAGGCAATAAAATTCCAGGACACTGTGAGCTTAGGCACACAGAGAAGTAAATGGGAAAAAATGCCGGGGAAGACAATGCAACATTGTCTCATAATTTACAAACCCCTAATGATTTCCAAAGCTGGTATGTGAGATTTACCCTCCTTTTTTGGCATTCACATTGACGCAGGGGCTTTTTCTTGCCAACGAGAACATTCTTTAGGTGTTTTTTTTCTTCACATGAAGTTCGTTGTGATCCCATGCTTGCTATTATTCATAAATTAATTTCTGGCATCGCAATAAATTCTAGGAAAACCAATAAACCACAAACATACAGCTAATTCTTTGTCATTCTTCTTTCTCTCTCTCTCTCCCTTTTTTTTTTAATATTCTGTGGGAAAGACAAAAAAAAAGCAGTAAATGTTTGCCGAGGTGCTGTATCCACAGCATGAATTTATGTTTCCAATTGTTCTTCCTAACTTGTCAAAGAAGTTTTATTGCAGTCGACAATCTTTATTGGTTCTGTTGGGCAGGGCCAGCTTCAGAATATCTCAGAGAGGGAGCCTGTGTAATACATGGAAACACATTTCCAATGACTACGAAAACTGGGGCAAATCCCAAAGCTGTGACTCAGTTTCTGCTCAGTCCTCACTATGAGATCAACAGGTTTTCTGTGGGAGAAAGTTCATCCCTAGAAATGCCTTGGAGTTCTTAACTATGATATTGAGTAAGTATGACCTTCTGCGCAGATATCAGTTGAAAATCCCTCGTTTTGGAAGCGGCAGGCGTTGCTCCCGGACATGCAGCTTTGTGCTCGCCGCATTACGCACCGCACACACAGCCGCGTGGATAAAGTGGCGGCACTTACAGCAACGTCCCCAGCAGGCTGTCATGGAGCAGCCAATAGCACAAAGTGCCATTAACAACCAGGGGAGAGGCTGTCACTTACAGCTCATTCCCCAAGACAAAGGAAAATGTATGTCTAGTCCATTAGGCAACTGAGATGTGAAAATAGCTCCATTTTTCTTGGTGCAATAATACAGATTTAGAGCCTCATTTCCATTAAAATTACTGGGTTGAAATGTCCACACCGGATCCTTATTATGATTAATATATATACAGGCAGGTATGTACATATAGTAGCTCCAGCTCATCTATCTGTCTCTTTTGGCAAAGCTTGGTTCAGATGCAAATTTGCTTTGGGGAACAGAAGCCTGGGGCTGGAAAGTCCTTCCCTGCGAGGAGACTTTGCTCCAGCACTCAACGGTATTTAGGCACCAAATTCCCACTGAAATGTTAGATCAATAGTAGCTAAGTACCTCAGAGTCGCTGGGCATCTCAACTTTAGTTCTAATGGAGCTTCAAGTAGTTTAGCTGCTTAAAGACTGCTACTTGACTAGAAATCATTGCAGTTTGCCTGGGTATTTGGAAGTCTGAAACCCAAGTTCGTTCTCCTGCAAGTTTTTCTCTTTGAAGCTTTCATGCTGCAACTGCCATGTTGTGCTCCTGAAAACCTAGAGGCTTCTTTGGACTTAATGGGCGCTGCTGACAGAAAGAACAGATTTACTGACAGAAAGATGTATGAATGAGCTTTCAGTGTCCTTCTTAACCAGGAATAATCCTGCTCAGAGTTTTCTTATGTGAGCTGACTAGTTACAGTTCCGGCATTACTGCAATTAGGAAAATCCAGATATTTTGCAAAACGGAAGGATTAAGAGATTTTTTTTGCCCTTCTTTCTACATGAGTGCTACCAAGACTCGCACAGGCCTGTGACTGCACTCAGAGCTACCTGCGTGCCAGGCGGTAACATTAATCCCGAGGCATAATTCCTGCAAAGTTTTCCTTTTCCTTGGAATTCTTTACTGGGATCACAAGAGTCAAATGCGCATAAATGAATTACACAGACCAGAGATTTGCTCAGGTTGTGGAGGTGGGAATGGGATATGAGCTAGACCATGGGAAGAGCAAATGCGAATTGTGGTGAGTAGGCAGCCATGCCGGGGTGACACAGGTGACACAGTGTTTACACCCTGCTCTGGAAAAGACACCTCCTGCAATCCTTTTCTTGTGCTCGTCTGCCTAAGCAGACAAAACTTGATGGTATCCAGCTCATTGCGGGTCTGAGAGTAGTGGACAGTCAGCTGCGGGTTAGCAAAAAATGATTAATTTTTCCAGAACACTGCACTGCTCTTTTATAAAACATATTAGTGTTGTTATAAATCAATGAACATGGTTTATAATAGCAGTGATGCCCTTGAAATCTGTTAGTACTGCAGTCAGTGGTGGTTTTCCAGAGAATTTAGTGCCCTTGGTTTCACCTTGGGCTATTAACTAACAAATCGGTTATTAGCCGGTGGTAATGACCAATTTTCTAGGGATGATTGCTTAAATATTGCCCACCTTGAAAAGAGAATTATTGCTCAGCTGAAAACGGAACCCTTATTTTCAACTCGACAGAGCTAATGATCTTATCTGATTTCTTTATCTTCCTCCACCTACTCGAAGGTGTTCTGAGATCGCATTACTAGAGAACTGCTTCGCCTTCTGCTTTCTGTGACTTGAATCCAGGAAAAGTTCCATATTTAATATTTATTCCCTAAGCATCGGTGGATGAAGACAGATGGTAATGAAACCAGTGTTGCTGAAAGTGACCACAATGATAATAGATTCTTTATGATGTCCAGGAATTCTGGACTCTCAGTCTCGGCTTAAATGTAGCATGGCGCCAAGCCCGTCACCTTAAGCTTAGTATTCCTGTCATCTCCCTGACCTGTCTTTAGACCTGATGAGTGCAGGCTGCACTAAAGGCATCAATCTGTCTTTCTCCCCCCTATAAATGTTTTAAACACCCAAAGCTGGTCACAAATGACACATTCTGCTAGAAAAGCTTTGCAGAGTTGGGGGCTGGGGAGCAGCATATCCAGGGTAAAAAATATATATAGAGAGAATATTTGCTCTGTAGCTCACTGGATTCATGTGTCTGTTAAGTATACTGTTGTCTTCTTGTGCTTTGTGCTTCTTAGTTCTTACAGTATTCTCCCAAAGCAGCAAATTCTAAGTTTTTTGAAATCATGATTTTTGCATTTTGTATATGGATGATATAATTTTGGTTTGTACCTTTTGAGACTCCCTTAGCACTCACTCATGCGTTCCCAGGACCTAAGTCCCATATGAACATGAATGAAAGGGCTTTGACTCAGAGATGACTTTCTCTTCCAGATTATTTTTGCTATTAAAGATTCTGCATTTCAGGAAATCTGGTTCAGTTTCTGGCTCTGCCAATTCTCGTTCTGAGTGATAACTTTGGACCTCTAAAGTTCCTCTAGCTTTGAGTAATGAACCAAAGTTTGGAAACTGTGTGGACGGAGCGGGCTTGGAAAAAGAAGTCAAAGGAAAAAAAATGGACAACCTCTTGTTTGGTCCCTTGAGTTACTGCGGCCAGCGATGCTCCCCTGCCCCTCACATGGGGGCTGTTCCGCAGGGTGCAGTGGCTGCTCTCCTGCTTGGTTGCCCAGCTGCAGTGCAGGCCCATAACCCCACGTTAGGTTTGGAAAAGAAGCCCATGGTGCTGCTGGCATGGAGGGTACTGTGTGCTCACTCACCCATTCCTCTATCAGGGCTGTAAATGAGAGTTTAAACCTGTGTTACGGCACCAAGTGGGCTTAAACTTCTCCCTTTCCAGAAGTTTTGGCTTGCAGAGGCAGTGCTTGCTTAGAAAATAAACCAGAAGGCAAACACCAGTGCTCTGTGGACTGGGGACATATTTCTTTATATCATCGTCTACTTTTATTTCCTTCATCTTTTCCTTGAGGCTTGTGGAGTTAGTGCTATTAAAGGAAGTTTCATATGCAACTTAATTCAGTGAAGCCAATGCAAGTCCTAGCAGATGGGGCGGTGAACATCAAATATCCGTGGAGAAGGGTTTCTGGGATAGATGTGATTTCTTAGCTAAAAGTGGAAAGGCTGTTATGCCTGTGGGGATATTTGACCTCCTTGTTCTGTCGAACGTTATACCACTTCACCTTCTAAAATAACAGCATTAAATCATCACAAAAATTGTACAATATGGGTATAAAAAACTGTACCTGATAGGGGAGCAATGGAAAATCATCCCATTGAGCAGAGAATGAATCTTCCAAGCTGCTGGTGGATAAATAAATAAATAGTGTTTCTTTTTTTCTTTCTTTCCAAACAAGAGCAACAGAGTGCTCCTCATCTGGCAGGGACAGCAGGAGCAGTCTGCTGGGGACATCGGGGAGCATCTCTGTGCTGCTCGTGTCAGGTCACTGGTGCCAGGGCTTGCTGAGATTCCCAGGCCAACGGGAGTAAATAATGGATGCTGCACCAGCTGGCTGGGTGGCCTGCAAACTTCTGCTTCTAAACACAGGATAAAATGAGAGAAAGAAAAAGTTTGCTCTTCTGTCCACATTCCTAATTCTGCTTTACTGTACGTTATATTGTATAACTTCTTTCCAGAAGAGATCGTAAAAGATATTCTCAGTGTCTCAGACCAAGTCCAGACCTTCTGCAATGACAGGACATACAAACACACAGGACACTTGGCTGGCTATACAAGAGCCAGGGTCTATTTGCAGTGTGTGCAACTTTTAAATATCAAAATGGGCTGAACCAGCAGCCTCTTTGGCAAACCAGGGTCAATCTAGACTTGAAGTCTTCAGAGAAGCTCTAAAATTTGGCATGATGGACTGCAAAAGAAATTAAATCCTGGACATACACTTGAAGTTGCCTGGCTTCTGTAAGCCACAGTACACACACACATACCTTGACTTGCAAAATGTATTGCCACAAATAACAGTCTCAAAAAACAGCTATTTTTTTTCTTGTTACTTTCAGCTGACCTCTCGCAAGGCTTTAGAGAGCTTTCTGTGCACCCCAAAACCAAAAGAACAAACTAGCTGGTCAGTAGAGAAAGGGTTAGCCCTGTTGCACCGAGCAGAAAATGCCCTCACAGCTGCAGGCCTGAGCGCAGGGGAGGGATGGGGCAGCCCTAATGAGTATGATATATGGCAAACTATATCACTTTAATTAGTGTTTTCTTTCTCTTTTGCTTTTACTTGGCGTTCCTCAGGGTTTCTGAAAGATGTTTTATGTTGATAGGATAATTTCCTTTTAGGAGCAGTGCGGGTGGTGATGAGGGTACTGCAGGCCAGAGTTC
Organism: Crypturellus tataupa; assembly: GCA_034781795.1. Classification (NCBI taxonomy): domain Eukaryota; kingdom Metazoa; phylum Chordata; class Aves; order Tinamiformes; family Tinamidae; genus Crypturellus; species Crypturellus tataupa. Next base: position 1,071,062 of record JAWLRI010000995.1, on the reverse strand, counting down.
CCTTCCTTTCCAAAGGAAGGAACCTCAAAGAGGTTCAAAGGAACCTCAAAGTGGTTCCACTCTGAGGTGCAAAATCCACCCTAGCTGGAGCAAGGGGTTGGCTGCCCTGCCTGGGGCTCCTCGTGCAGCAGCCTGGGCTGCCGAAACGCCAGGACCTGCTGAGAGCTTCTCAACAGCGCACGTGCGGCGAGCGAGTCCAAGATCCTGACCAGACATAGGGTATTCTGTGAGGGGAGGTGTTCGTGATCACCATTACTGGAAACTTTCCTATAGCAGCTGGATGTCTTTCTAAACTTGAGTTGGGCTGCAGCTGTTGGATTTAATGGGGAATTCAGTTTGGAGAGGCGCTCTGGCCTGTGTCGCGTGGGAGTCTAGAGCGGGTGACCAGTACTGCCTTCTGGCCTAACCTCTACGAGCGCCCGAATCTGTAAGTGATCTAGTTCATCCTGCCTGTTGGCTTCCCGATGGCCAGGTTGCCCCCGCAGCTTGTGTTTGCTAAACCTTGCCCTGGAGAGGACTGCCAAGAACCTCTGCTACCAGGAGCCCAGGCAGCCCCTCGAATGCACAGTGTGTTATGCGTCTGCTCTGTATATTTGTGGTGAGCAATATATAAATCTTTCCAGGAAAAGAACTAAAGAGAAGCCCCTTTGCCAAGTTACTTTTCTCCTTGGCTGGGAGTCTGAGGGAACATTTTTCTTGTTTAAGTGAGAAAACAATTGCAGAGATTCTCCCCTTCTGCCTCCGGTGCTCCACGGCACACGCTCCTCTACCCTGGGTTTCTCACAGCTTAGCAGGGAAAATCAGGAGCAGCAAGTTCAACCCTTAAGGCTTGTCTGAGCAGGAAGTTAATGGGAACGAGTTTGGGGTGTGTTTAAAGCAGTGCAGCTCCTCTGCGCTAGCCCCCGGAGCGGATGTTCTCCTCTGCTGAAGAACCTTTGTGCAACTCGAGTTGATCCACTTTGCAAGGGGATTAATTTCAAGCTACACAAAAAAAGTGCACGAGGCTGGGGGATCCTGGAAGAGCTCCTGGGCTTTCAGTTCATCTTTTTTTTTGTGCCAGGTTTGGTCTGTGGTCACTCCTGATTAGAACAAGACTGGTACTCGCTTAGGGGAGCCACGCTGTATTTGTTGTGCTTCAAAGGACACTATTAGGTTGATGCAGCCTTTTCTTTCAGTAAAACATCTCGTGAGGTGTTTATTTCTCCTAGGGCAGCCTCCTAACAGTTCTAAAAAAACCTGCCTTGTAGGCTGAACCTGCTTCTAGCCTACTGCAAAATACTTTGCCAGTGTTTTGAAAACAGGCAAGGTGAAAGTAGCAAGCGGCTGCTGTGCAAAGCAAGCCTATTATGGGCTCAGTGGGAACATATGTCTGGATGACACTTGCAGAGAATTTTCCTAAGTCTGAGGAAACAGGTTTGGGATTGTTCTGTTTGTAAACCCATTAAATTTTAATTGTAGCCAGGTAGGAGTTAAGGTCTGCCTCTTGGGCTGGCGTGCGACCCGCTGGGTGGAAGCTCACGAGGATCCCCATGGTACCATTACGGGAGGAACTCTGCAGACTGCAGCACCAAGGTGCAGGTAGAGGGACCTACTAGATGAAATTTTCTCCAAGAAGTTAATAAGAGTGTTCCCTCTGGTACCTGATACATGATTTATCTGTACTACTTGGAAATCTCTTCCAAGCAGTGGCCACCCCAGGGTGATAACAGGGCTGTGAACGGAGAGCTGAATGGTTCTGGAGGCTGCAGGGAGGTGGATGGCACAGAGGCTGTTCAGCACAGCAGTGGTTATCTGCAAATTGTCCTGCTTGCTGCCCTGCCTGTGTGAGCACCTGTAATAAAGGCTCAGCCATCCCTACTTGCAACTTAATGTTATTTACTTGAGATTCCCATGGTTTCTCCTGTGCGTGGTGAAGCTTTGATGCCCGCCCAGTGCCCTGGCAGAGGCGTAGGAGATCTGACCTTAAGGAGTAGACCCTGAATGACACAAACACCAAGATGACACAAAACATCTGGAAATTCCATTAGGAATGCAGGTTCACAGATGGTGTTGAGAGAGGGAGGAAAAACTGGGCTGCAGACAACAGACCGTCTCACCTTGCCTTGGCAGCTTGGAGAGAAAGAAGGTGGAGGGGTCAGTAGCAGAAGAAAAACAGCAAGGAAGGAAGATCTGCACAAGCTCCTCTCCATTCTCTCATCTCTTTCCACTGCCTTTCACTGCCCTGGCCAAGCTGTCTGATGAATTTTCCTTCTCTCAACTCTTGGCTTTTTTCTTTGAAGCCATGCTGTGCTCTTCTCTCAGATGGTTTCTCCTGTGCCCCCATGCTTCCCCTCTGTCCAGCACATCATTAAAACTCATTCCTTCCAAAAGGTAATTTATACACTCATAACACTCCAGATTAAATATCTGTGGTTTTTGAAAGGAAAACAATAGCGATGATTTCCAAACATGCTGACTCTGCTGCTCTCACTTCAAGTCCTGCCATTCCCCATCTTTTTTTTCCCCCTCTTTCTATTGTCTTTACCCAGACTCAAAGATACCAGCCCCAAAGTGGAACTTGTTTTTGAAGACCTTGAAAGATTAAAAAATGTATGTAAGTAAATATGCTGCATTGCTCGTTTACACTAGCTAATGAATAGACAAAGAATCCATGCAGGTTTCACCTGACCTGAGAATAGATATTCACCTCCTACTTCAACCCTGAAGGTGATTTTTTTGCTGCTGGTGACCATACCGGCGTGAACCACAAAACACAGCACGTGCTATTCCTTGTGCTAGCGGTGCATTCACTGTTCCTCTAAAGAACTTCATAAAGGAAGCCAGGACAAGATAACTATTGAAGCTGGCATGTTCTAGTATTAGTTTCTTCTCCACCTGTCTGTATAGCATCTAACATGGCACTGAGTTATGTAGGTCATGAATAATAAAGTACGGTGGCTGGAACTAAACAAAGCCAACAGGTGGGAGGGTTAAGTTTACTGTCTCCTTTGCAGGTTCCACATTTGCATTTCCTTTTTTTTTTTTTTTTTTCCCACAGAACAAATGACCAACAAAACCATCAGTACTGTCATAGAATCATAGAATCATAGAATCATAGAATCATAGAATGCCTAAGGTTGGAAGGGACCTCTAGAGGTCATCTAG
>JAWLRI010000995.1:1028044-1067818 GCA_034781795.1 Crypturellus tataupa | reverse complement strand
TCTCTCCGCCCAGTTGTCCAGTCTGTCCAGGTCCCTCTGGATGGCAGCGCAGCCCTCTGGGGTGTCAGCTACTCCCCACATGCTTGCACTGGGCCAAAAGTCGTAGATAGTCTATTTGCTATGTGGCTGGGCCCTGCTGTTAACATGTGATATTTGCAGTGATGTCAGGATGCAAAAGCCTTCATGCTGGTGCCCAGTGTTGGTGGTAGTTATTAACTTTTATTATAAACTTGGCGATGATCTGAACCTTTGTCCATTGCTTGAAGTGACAGTAGACCTGCTCTTTCCCAGAGCCTAGAAAGCCTCTGCTAAATTACTTAATACTTTTCCCTCTAGTGTCCCTTTGTGGTGGTCTTCACAAAACCTTCAAGGTGAAGGTGAAATACATCAAATAAAATATTCTTGCAGCAGTGCTGGTTCAGCCAGGGAGAGAGCAGTAATGAAAAGAGCATGAACACACCTGATTATGTTTCCAGCTGTCTGGAAGGCCAAAAGACCTTGGAGAAAATACAAAGAAACAGCATACACTGGTGAAGCTTGAGCTTCATAACAACAGACTGTTCATTAATCACTAAAAATAATTAATGCTATTAATAATAGTATCAACTGCCAGATAGTTCTGAAGTGGGCTGATCTGAAGCAGTTGTTTTACTTCACTTAAAAATGAAGAGACAAATCAACAAATACAATGTGTAACCAAGCAATAATGTTCTATTTTATAGTCTCTGGCAATAAGTTAATAATGGCTCTGTGGTGTTAAGGGCTCAGGACAATTTTAAAGGAATTTGATATTTTGGTCATCCAGGGAACCATTTTTAAAGTAAAGCTGGTCTGATTCACGTGACTGAGAGCCCTGAAAATATATGAGTTGACCTGCAACAAAAGCAAGCAGAAAGAAGGATTTTTGATTTTATCATAAACATTTGGCTGTAAATCACCACCAGCCCCAGAACCTGCTTTAAAAATATGACGTTATTTGACATTTTCTTAGCAGTCAGCTAGAAAGCTCCAGCTTCCAGAATGCAATCATTCAAATTCAGTTTAATGTAAAAGTACAGTAAGTTACCCAGTGCCTTTCCTGATTATATCAGCAGCACTTTCTGTTGGCTGACACATCAGACTTGTTTAAAATCACTAGACCAAAGCAGGCGTGCTTTCCTTTCCCTTTTTTTTCTTTTCTCGTAACTGCTGAATTGATCAATTATAGGGGATTTTGAGAAAATAATAATAAAAAACCCCAAACAGAAGATGGATAGTTTAAGTGCCAACTGTTAAATCATTGAGAACAGCAGAATGGTGTTTTGTGATTTTGGAAATGAACAGATTCACTGATCTGAAAACTGTTTCTTGCTTCTTGCTATTTTCTTCACAACTGCAATTTCTAAGAGGAGGCTGTGCAGACGCACTTCAGGGATATCAGAGAAAGCAGCTCCAGTATGAAAATTAGAAATAGATTTCAATTTTTGCTGCTGCTGTTGCAACTAAACATCTGGTTAACCTATTTAAATAGGAGAACATACTGTGTACTGCTGGTCTAGAATACAGCAAGAGTAATGTGATTATGTCTGTTTTGCTACAACCCTATCTCACTGCTACCTCAATGCTCTTACATGAATGATACATGGAATTACTTCCACGTTTCTTCTCTTACAATTAGCATATTAATGTACCAGACAGATAATACTAAAAGCCTGGATGCTTGAGCACACACAGTGTCTCCTTCGTCGAGCTTCAGCGCGCAGCCCCCGTGAGTGCTGGGGAATGTCTGTGCGCACGTCCCCTGCCTCCCGCTTGTCCTGGAGCAGCCCTGACCTGTGCACCGCAGCTGAGATACTTTATACACTTATTTACTTCATTGGCCTCAAATTCCATAAAAAAAAATTGAATCTGTGTCAGGCTGCCCACAGTGAGGCCCCTCGTTTGCCTGCATTTGTGTGTGCCTGTATGCACAGCACAGCTACGTGCACACCTGGGGATATGCAGAGATATTCTCAGGGACTGCAATATATTTTCTTTCCTCATGCATATATGTTTATACCTGCATATAAAGTGTGCATATATGTGCACACAGGCACATATATTTCTGTACGTTCATATACGTAACACAGAGATTTAGGCAGTCTCCCATGACTTTATATGTCAGAGATCCAGGATGGCTGGTGAAAGTCCTAATCTTTAGTGTATCTTGGTGAAACACTAATGAACTTGTAAAAACAGGAAGCAGCAGAAAACAAATGAATTTCAGCTGGTGTTTGAAGAGCTGTCAGATCCCCTTGCTGAAATGTTTCAGAGGAACATCTTTCTGATAAAACCTCTGAGAAAAGTGGAGGAGTTTCAGAAGAGTGATTGGAAAAACAGGATGCCGACTGGCAGGCTTTGCTAATGCATTGCATCTGTAAAGACTCCAGCAACCGAACACAGCATTAGCTATGTGAGAGCCATGGAACTAGGGAAAGTTATTACATCGGAGCGTGATGGGAAGACGGGGGAGGAGGGAGAAACAGGCTGTTCCCTTTATGCATCTTGAAGTTTGCAATTTTTTTGAGCCCCTGACATTTTTCATTCCATCTACTTTGCTGTCAGCAAGCAGACGTAATTCTAACAATAACGAACAATGTGGCTTTGCTGTCCAGCATCATCCCTCGTGCAAGGATCCCATACGCTTTGCGAACGCTAAGGAAGCCTTAAGCTAGGACACTCGGGCTTGACGCAGGAAGTTGTGTCTGCACCTTCCTGGCAGATGTTATCCTCATTTTCCAGTAGCTTAAATCATGGAATAGAGTGGTCCTCCAGTTTCTACGTGTTCCCCTTGTTCTGCATTCCACAGTTGCTATGAACTCTGGAAGTGACTCCCCGGTGCAGACCACAGCCCTTGTGGGGGTCTGCTTCTCCTAGGACCTACATCAGGAGTCAGTTACATTGCACCTTATCTCCTCCTTGACCCATGTGCTTGAAAATCAGAACATGGGAGTGAAACTGGAACGGAGCTCCCATGGATAAGGGAGCTCCAGGATCTTCTTGTTTCCCCTGGTGTGGGCATAGTCTAGCTTCAGAAAGCTGCGTATTTGGTCTTCAGAAACAGACCGGTGTTAAAAATGCAGTTAGGTGACTTGGCAGAGTTAGTGAAGCAAACTGCAGCACAACAAGTGATTACACAGAAGTCCTGGACCTTTGGCTTTGCCCACATCCTTTGCACACTGTGGGTCTTCTAGTCCCACTTTCTCAGGAGCCCCTGGCTGAATTACAAGCAGGGCAAGGGACTGGGATGAGAGCAGGGGCCAGTCTGGAGGCTTCCAGTCAGGCCAGACCCTAGTACAAGACATCCACCTCACAATGTTCTTTTTTTTTTTTTTATTTTCCCTTTTGAGCTGAGTTGCTTCTTGCTTCCTTGCCTTCGCTCAGGTCCCAGTTGCACATGAGCTTCGCTTACTGAGGAAAGCACCGAAACTTCTGTCTGCAAATAATCCCTCATCCCTTCAGAGCGGCCCTCCAGGAGCCCTGTTTGAAGTCGGTGCTGCCGTCATGTTGTGGCCGAGCTCGCAGTGGCCTTGCATGGTTTTCTGGGTGACGTCCCGAGCCCTCGCCAGGACAGCACCCTTGAAGGCTGGAGCTTTTGTTTATCCTCAGTGGATTCTGACATCCGAGTCACCGCAACAGAAGGACAACTCCAAACATCCTGGTCCGTGTGAGGTGATCTAACAGCGAGCCCGGGAAAGCCAAGGACAGAGCTGCAAGCGAAACAATGTAAACAGGAATATATCTTTAAAACAACAAGATGCAGAAAAAATACCTAACAAAGCTGGGCTTTTTTAAATATGTTCCTTGGGTGTCTGTTTCAGCTGTTTTGAGTGCCCTTTCCATCCACCTTAGCTGTTCCTGATGGTTGGTCCGTTCTGGGAGGCAGGTGCTCTGGTGGGTGAAGCGCCAATCTGGGTGTTGGGTGTTCAAAATCAGCAAAGGTGCCGTCCCCTTTTCCACCCTGTGCCTGGCCAGTGGTTCTTGCTGCTCCTAATGCCCAAATGCCTGAGTCCAAGCTCAGTTTTACGTAGATAAGAGCAGCTGTGGTCAGAGAGAAGGGGTGAGGAGAAGCACCTGCTCTTTGGGCACCAGCTCTCGTGGAGGACCTGGCTACGCTCAAAGACTCCTGCTCTCACTTGTGAGCTTTGGGCAGTGCTTGCATAGGTATAAAAATATTTTTCAATCAAATAAAAATACCTGCTTCTTAATTTCTGTACGTTGTGTTCCTTCTGCCACTAATTAATCATCATGATGTCCTATAAAAAAATGTAATTATCTCGTTGTCCCATTTCACAGGTTAAGGAAAACTCTGGAGACACCTTGATGTATTTCACCAGTATTTTGTTGATTTTAATAAGCCAGGTGCTTGTTAAGCACAAGACAGGATTTACAAAGCAAATAGTACCTTAATTCTGGAAGGAAATATATGATGAAATGTATTACATGCTTTTACTTATGAAGAAAAATAACTTTTATTTATTTATTTCCAACATAATACTTATGTGTCTGTTGCTGCACTTTGATCTTTCTCATCTTTTTGAAACAAGTAGCTTTCTAGACAAGAAACTCTGTCAGCTGGTGATGTGCCACTCTGCAGCATCCACTCTGCTCCCGGGATGCCCTTCACACTGTGCAGTCACCACCTGTTAGTTTTGACTGGATAGATGGTTTCATTTCCCTTTGATTTTATTTGTATCATCACTTGGCTATTTGAAAGAGTGTTAATTATTATGGTTTTGCTTATTTTTGTTCAAATTGCTTATACTTTGGTAATAGAGTATGCATTTATGAAGCATACTTTGATAATCTACCAGAAATGAAGCAGGATTCTGGGCCGTGCCTAAGAAAGGTGCTGCCTAATGTCCTGTCAGCGCTCTAGAAAACACTCATGCTTGTAAAGTTGTTCATGCAAAAATAAAAGATATGGAACAGTGTAAAACCCTGCATTTCCTGGTGTAAGACTCTTGGCCTCTGAGTTTAGAAAGAGATTTAATTTTGGAACCAGGTTACTCAGTATCTGTCACATGCATCAGTCTTCACACATCTTCCTCAGTGTTGTCTAATGCTGGATGTAACCAGGAATCAGATGTTAAATGAGGAAGACTTCTTTTCCAGCAGGGTGGCTGTGTGGTTGCTTCCCTTGATTTTGGTTTCAAACCCACTTTAACTGCTGTTTTTCAGTGAACTTGAGCTCTCAGAAATGGCCAAGGGATGTGCGGCTTTAACTCTGCTGATCAGTGTTGCTGTGAAACCCTCTACAGTTCTAGGTTCGCTAGGTGAGAGGCCTTGTGAGTTCTCTCCATCAGAAAAAATAATTTGCCAGATGTCTTAATAACCCTTTCACGTAGGCTGTTCTATATAAGGAGGGTTTTTAAAGCAGAGGATGTTTATTTTTGGCAGCCTCTGTCATTTAATGATTCTCCTGCTCCGACTATGCTCCAGAAAAATGATAAGTGTATCCTCTCCCCATCTTTTAAATTCAAAACGAGTTTTAGTACCAGGTCTAACCTATACCCTTGGATCGAGTCCAATTACTGCCCGAAACAGAGCAAACCTGGGGGAAGTTCTGACCCATATGTAAAACCATGTAGCCTATCGAGCCCTTGGGTCTGGTATTTGGGTTTAGTTCATCATGGCTTTAAAGGATCTAAGGATTTTGCCTGGATTCCTGTTATTTCAAAAAGTATGTATGTGTGTACATAACGGGAAAGAGACTTGAAAGTTCTCCAGTTCTAATAAGGGAAAGAGCTTTCTCATAGGTTCCCACATCATCAGTCAGCTCATCACATGCATGCTGCTGCAAGACATTTTTCTTGTAATGAATTGAATAATCACATCTGTTTCTCAAGCTTGAGAAAAGTTTAAAAAGTCATTAACATTCTCCCGTTTCCATCGTTGGCAGAATCATTTTCTTTTTCCTTTTTTTTTTAACAGTATCTCAGCAGCGTGGACACTTGTGCGTGGGGAAAACTGCCTGTGTGCGCCTTGGTCACGAGTGCCTGCGCCTTGTGCTGACACTTGCATGTGCTTCAGTGAAGGTGAGCAGCACTTTTCGGTATGTGCACACAGAATCACACACAGGATCACAGACCGGTTGAGGTTGGAAGGGACCTTTAGAGATGATCTAGCCCTTTGCGTGGGCTGCCGTGGGCCCAGCTGCGGGCTGTGGGTGCTCGAGTGCCCCCGCACACCTGCCGAGCCCTGCTCGTGCTGCCAATTCCAGCTCCCCGCATCCTCTCGGGATGCTGTTCGTCCGCTCGCAGACACATGCAGGCAGAAGACACGAGAGGGCAGGCTTAGCCTCTCCTGCCCGCTCTGCCAGGGGTCTCCGCTATTGTTATGTTTATGCAAACAGCCTTTGACATAATAGCTTTGAAACAGTTGAAAATTGGATTGTGCCTTTAGGCCAAACATTCAGACCACCACCTTGGCTATATTCATCTGCCACAGTAAATTGGGTTCAGCGTTGGCTCCACACACTGTATTTCAGGGAAAGATTACAGCTTGGCAATAACTTTGGTACAGGAAAGACAAATGCAAACTCCTGGCAGAAACATTGGAGCTGTTTAGTTGTGCAACCCCCTATCTGGAGGAATACAGATTGTGCTGAGAATTTCTTTGGACATCCACAGAGCAAATAAAAAAATTCCCAGGCTGAAATCTCCATTACTTTTCTTTCTTTTTTTTTTTTCTCCAGCTTCCTGAACAGCATCTAATTATGGTTTAACCTCCTGAAATAAATACCTAATAAAGGATGAACCTATTAGAAAAGCAAATTTACTGCCCACTAGTTAGTAGAAATCTTTGCCGTGTTCCTGCTAAGCGATAATGTTATTGGGATTGAACATTGTTTGACTAGTTAACGGTCCCTCTACTACAGCAAGACAGATTATGTGGAAAACAAAAGTCAAAGCAAAGCCAGTGGCAGTATTAAAGTCTATGGATAAAATCACTTTTTGCATAAAAATGTGTGTTGAAAAAAACTGAGAAGGTAACAGCCCTTCTAACAGGAGATCAGCAAGAATCTAAGCTGTGGTCTGAAAGGGAGGCAATGTTCCCTGCATTCACTGTAGTCAGTGTAACATTTAATTTTCTATAGGCTGTGCTGCGATTTTATTACACATTTAAGACAGTGAAGGTTTATTTGGGCCTGATCCCAGAGGCAGCGTTCTAGTTTCGGTCCTTCGCTGTTCAGACCGGCAGATGTGACGTGTACATGGATTGTGGGGCCACATTTTTCCTTCTGTCTTCAAGAGTGTAGCAATCCGGGTGGAAAGGACATGGTGGGAAGAGCTCTGAGGTTTGGCACTAAAGGTGAGCTCAGGCTGAGAGCAAGACGAAGGCTGGAGAAAGCAGGGAAATATCAACTCCTCTGGCAATGTGCCTTGCACCATCTCTAGTTTCCATCATGGTGCTGGCCCATCAGTGGATTAATGAGGCCATGGACTTTGCCAAGGGTGGAGAATATAAATAAAAGCAATTTCCTGGCCGAGCTCCCACTGAAATCTAATCCAGTAGGAAGAGAAAGGCTCTCTGCTGAAGACAAAGGCCTTTTTAGCTCAGATGGTAGCTGAGTTGCTGATAACATTGTTATGAAAGTGAACTTTTTGGCGAGATATATATTGGGCATTTCTGAATACATGCTGGCTTGCACAACAGCTAATTTTGGTGCGAAAATGAAGCGGCACATATGTTGCTACCATAACAAAGGGCGCAGAACAAACACATTTTTGGTAAGTTGCACCTAAATGTTTCACGTGCTGAAATTTGCCTCGACCCTGCCGCGTGCTACCTCTGGAGGTCTCCCATTCACACAGTCTTAACACTGCCTTATTCTTTGCATCTGCCAGGATTTTGTCCTACACTTTGAAAGCTACAAAATACTGCAAGAGGTTGACAAAGAATTTTAGCTGCTTAACACACATTGCTCATGCAGTCCTTTTATGCTAGTATTGGAAATAGTAGTTAGGCTTAAGTGAGACATAAAACAAGTATGAACAATTCTGCTATGCTGCATCTCCTTTCTATAGGAAAGTGGAACAATTTCTGGAGCCAAAAGCCGTGTCCATGTACTCTGGACCACCTGCCCCATGCTAACGGGTCTGCAGTGCTGTCCGTAGTCAAGAGACAGCTGTCCAGGCACAGGGACAGCAGGGACATCCACACATGCTCTTTTCCAAAATTAAATTGTCAGAATTAGCCCACTTGATGTTTTGTTCTTTTCTCTAGGCTGCCCAGTCACGCTTCACTGTCTTAAGCAACTTGGTTTTGCCTGTGGGTGAAATATTTGGTACTGGACTTTGCCAGCAAGCAGAAGTCTTGATTTGAGAAAGGATAAGAATTAATCCATAATGGGAGGATCATGTATTTCTGTAATACTACAAGGAAGTTTTGCTGCTTGAAAAAAAGTTATTTTTCCTTAAAAATAATTAATCTTTTTTTTTTTTCTGTCTCCAACTGTTTGCCTCAAAAAAAAAAATCTCCCAAGATATCTTGAGTGTGGTTCCCCTCTAACACACACACACACTTGTCAGGCCTCTTGCACTGAATAGAGCAGTATTTTCATGGACAAAACTGAGTGCTCTGGCTGGATTTTGCTATAGCAGACTCTGATGTGTTGAGGCTCTTTGTCATATATCACAGTCAGAAGTCATTTATTATCCTGCTTTCCTTTGGGAAGAAACTGGGGCCAAAGATCCAAATCCTACCTTGCCTTTTCCTCGAGTGTGGGTTTTATAATCATCACTTATTAGCAGGATTATCGGAGCATCTAGGTAATCTAGCCAGGATCGGGGCTTTATTATGATGAACAATGACAGAACTCTATTCATTAGAGTCCAGAGAAATTGTTTTGCTCGGTTGTAAAAGCACTTGGGCCAAGGAGGTCAGACAGCTTTATTCAGAGTCTCCTGCCCGTGTTACCAACTCTCGTGATATTATCAAAGTCTCCCACCATTCTGGGCTTTTCAGCAAGCGGCACCTCCTGCTGTCCTGGGAGTCCACAAGAAGCTCAGCCTTCATTAAATGAGAGAGATGTTTCAAGCCCTGTTGATTTCAAGTGAAAAGACTGAAAAATATGAGAAGCAGAAGGCAAAGAATTACCCCCCTGAGATATATGTGTATATATATAATATATGTATATATTTTTGATTTTTTTTTCTTTTTCGGAAGGTCAACTTTGTACTTTCTTGGAGCCAGGCTCCGTGGAGACAGCACAGAAAGGGACCTTGGAAGTCACTTAGTCCCACATTTCCCAACCTGCCAGGCTGGGCTGGGAAGCCCCTCTCTGTGCCACTGCAGTCCCCTGCCAGGCAGGAAGGGCTCCTCGTCCTCTGAAGGAGGCAGGAAGGGTGTGGGCTGAACACTCCACAGATATTTACTTCATAAATACAGGCTCCATTTCAATCCAGTCTACCTGTCCCGAAAGGTTGGCTCCTCCTCTTTCAGTTAGACTGGCTGAAAAATCAGGAGCCGAGAATAAGTAAAGGGAGAGGGGCTAAAATAAAAGTCTCTAAAATCAAAGCTAAAATAATTTTCCTCAAGATTGCCTTCACCACAGCTGAACATACATAAATGCCACTAACTGTGTCTTGTTTTTCCTTGGTTTCTCCTTTTCCCTGTCCATCCCCTTTGTCCCCTGCCTCAGATGCAGTTCCCCATCCAGGTTCCCAGACTTCTGCCCAACTCCGGCACTGGAGTTGCTGCTTTTCATGAAAGCATCACTTATAATGGTCAGAAGAAGGTACTGAGTTAAAGCTAGCCCAAAGAAAGCAATTCCCTTTAGTGGAGGTTTCTTGATGGTCCCCGATTCAGTTTTGTTTTATTTTTGGAAACTACAAAGAGACTTTTTTTTTTTAATGCCACTATGATCCCCAAACTAGAGGCAACCCTGAATTCCTGTTGTTTGATATTTAGAGCCACAAATGCTGGGAGCCCTGGGGCGCCCAACTCACGGACAGAGCTTGCTGAAACTCAGAATGCCCCACTCACGGGGAACTGAAATTGTTGGAACAAATGCTGGAACAAAACTCAGGCATGAGAGGACTTTCCATGGATCAGAAATGCCCGTTTTCAGTCTGTTTTGTTCTCAGAAAACTTTGAAGTGTTTGGGTTGACAATTTTGGTTTTAGAAAGAAACCAGCTGCCTGGTCTCTTGAGGCCATGCCAGGAGTCCCCCATTCCCTGGAACCCTTTTGTGCTGTCTCCACATTATTTTTCAATAAAAAACTATTTCACAGGAGACTTTCAATCCAGCTGCTTAGGAAACCTCTTCTCAGCCCTAGGAAAACCTGGTACTCCCAGGTGAACCCCTGAATCCTGTTTTGAGCTCCACCTGATTCCTATTCTTTCTCACTTTGTCATCTTAAACTATGTGGGAGGAATAGTCTTGCTGCCTGAGTAGAGCTCCTTGGATCGGGGTCTTCTTGCTATTCTGTGAGCCCACAAGGAGAACTTTTAGTATTGTTCTTTTAGAGAAAAGATTTTCTTCCTCCTTCCTTTCCCTTCCCTTTACAATTAATTAGCTAATAATTTTGCCACCGATCCATTCTTCATTAAAAAGCCAAATCCCTTTCGTTAGCTCTGGTCAGAACAAAGGTAGGAGAATTTATGTCTTAATTTTAGTTCATTATGGCAGAGAGCATCCCACCCCATCACTCTGCCTTCCCCCCTCCCCTTCCAAGCCCTCCCTCTTCCTTTAGAGGATCAGTTATCACTTTGCCCCTAAACTCCTCACACTCTGCAGAGGCATTGGAGGAGCCTTCACTGCCCTTTATCTTCCGCTGCCTCATTAAGAGAAATGAACCTGAGTCTGAGAGAAATGACACAAGGGAAATAAAAATGTAATCCCTTGGTGCCACCTATAATGAATTGTTATGAAAACCATGAAAATATCTGTCTGCAGATATTGTTCTTTGATTTGAAGTCAGTGTTGTAAGCGGTAATTTTTGTCATTAAAGCTGTTAATCTGCGCAGTGTTCCTCATAAGTTTTTATGAAGAAAAACAGCCCTGCTGCCTACATGCTCATGCAGGGAGCTTCTGAGCAATGCTACATGAACAGGGTGCCTTTGAATAATTAGCTTTAATTATAGCCAAGGTGGCCGTCTGTCTCAGCAATGGGACTGCTCCATGGCTGTCTGCTGTCCACTGTAATGATGGGATGGAATGAACTGGTTCATCTGAACCTCACTGATATGTTGTTCCCCTCTCTGGCTCACAGTGGGGTCTGGGCACATCCCGGAGCCCTGGACTATGTGTCCTTTTATGTACAAGTAGCCATGGAGATTTCTCTTTTGCATTTGGGATGGAGCTGTGAGGGACTGTTGCTTCCTAAAGGAAAGGAAAGTTTGGGGGAGCAACGGAGCAGTCTGCTCACTCTACATCTCTCTCACCACTTCTGGGTAGTGCGATTTAGTGAGAAGTGCCATCCAGAGAAATCAGACTGCAGCAGGGAATGCAATAGCTGTCCAAAATGGGATTAACTGGAGGGACTGCTAAGTCCCGGGCTAGCAGCTGAGGCTCTCGGACACTGTGACCTGGAGGTGAAAGGGACATTCATTGAATGAAGGTCCCTTCGTTTGTGGGCTGGTCCTGTTAACCTCAGGGCTAAGGGAGATGCCTCTATGAGCTCCCTCCCAGTGCGGGTCTGCTTGCAATTCCACTGGGAAGTCAGTTTTGCTGGAGATCCTGCTCAATCCATAGAACTCAAAACAGTCTTTAAGCATTAAAAATTTAGTAGGAGAAGTAATATAGAAAGGAAATTAGCTCTTTGAAGATGTTGTGTACCTCCCTCGAAAAAAATAGCTCACTGCTCAAAGCAGAATATATGGACCTTCAGTCTGATCCTGTAAGGATTTCTTTATTCCCTATAAATAATTAGCAGGGTTTCAGTCCCTCATGGTGCTGATTTCCCCCGGCCAAGGATTTGGTTGAATGGATTGACTCTCTGGATCTGAGCATAACCACAGCCACCCCCGCACTCTGAAAACATTTTGGTTCCCATTTGTGGAGAGGATGGAGGCTGAGATTGATCTTCACTGACTTTGCAGAAAGGCCATTGTGAAGTGCATGAGAATAGAGGCAATATTAGGGACTTCAAAAAAATAGAAAGAAAAGAGTAATAAAGAGAATGAGTTAATAAATCTTTCAAGACACTAAGTTGGTGGAATAATGCAAACAGCTAGCAGGACTTGCAGTGGGCCCTTCCACTTAAAAAGCCTCTTCCTCATCTAGCCTCTTGCATATAAGCAGAAAGGATGTAAATATATCATGAAAATGCATCATGATTTAAGGCTTAAGAATTTTTTTTTTTTAATGTAACTGTGCACTGTGAAGTCCTTTTTCCCTGAAGCATCTGGAATTAGGCAGTGTCCAGCATAGGCTCCTGTGCTAAATGCATCAGAGGAAATTCCTATAGACATGATGCCCATAATCTGCATGGAGAAAGGCAATTATGTTTCCTGTAAAATCTCAAGAGCGTCACTGACTATTCCATATAGACAGACTGGGGCTTTGTGGGGTCCCAAGAAGAGGCAATTTCTCTGCATTAGGAACTCCAAAATCTGGCAAATTATCCCTTATACTCCAGCAGTAGTCAGGGCAGACTATTCTCTCCTTGTTCCTGACATCCTACAGCTAAGTAAGTAATTTATAGCAGTTTTGGAGATGTAAGAACAAGATGATCAGCGAAGAGGGTTCTGCAGACACCATTAACATGGTAGGCTGAATCTGCTGACAATAAGTCAATGATTCTTTCTGACACGACTGTAAGAGTAGCAGAAGGACGTCTGTAGGATGACTCATGTTAATGGAAGAAAGGTATGTATGACTTGAGATTTAGGACAGATGTCAGCTTCAGAGAAGTGTGGTGTAAGGAAGATCATTTTTATTGGCAGAGTAGCAGGAGACAACTTGTCAGAGTGATGTTTACTCCTTTGCTTTTGTATTGTTTTGGCAGGTCCCTGGGGAAGATGGAAAAGGGAAAGGGCAGACAAAGACTTAGTGACATCCCCAACCAAATGGGTAAGTAGCCTTGGTGGTGATTCCATTAGTTTCGGTTTGCAAAGGAACAGTGTTAGTGGAGTTAGGAAGAAGTGGCCTATCTTCTCCAAAGAAATCAGGGTGTTTTAGAGACTCTCAGATATGTCTAGGCATAGAGCTCGCACCATTTAAATCAGAAATCCATTTAAATCAGGGGAAGCTGCTATGCAGACATCCCTTCCATGGTAAAGCTGATTCTCTTGCTTGTCTTACAAGTACTCTCACTAACAGAAACTAGATGTTTGTAGGTCCATTTTTAGCCTGTTCAATAAGGACAGTTTTATGGTACAAGGCCTTGTGAAGACTAAACTGATAAACTGATAGTTCTATTTTTTTGTTATTGGTGTCTTTTTTTTCTGTGGAAACATATGCAGGTTATGTTCTTACTGGTACCTGTAACAGTGAGATCAACAGTAATAATTAAGGAAAAAATTGCTAGAAATGATTTGCAGCCACCCTCCTTGCCTCCTCAAAGCTGGGGTGAAGTTCTAGCCAACTTTCCTTGGAAACAAGAAACTTATCCAGACACCTTTACCAGTATTAGTCTTACTTACGTAAAGTCAATTCTTAACTAATGTCCAAATATAAGGCAAAAATCAGGGTTATGCCCTTCCATTTCCATGTGCAACCTGCACTTTGTTTTAGGCTCTATTTTCTGCTGGTTGCCTCTTTTGACATTTTCCACCATTAAATCTGTTGCCTTCTGTCTTGCCTCTTCACAGAAATTATTGCAGCTGGAATTTGAGTGGAATTTCCTGCTCTCTCTCATTTCCGTATTCCCTCTTGCCATGGGGTCAGGACAGGAAGTGGGATTGTGCAGAATATTTTGAATGTGGTGTGGGAGAGTTAAGAAAAAAAGAGAGTTTTTTTCTAAAAACGGTCTCCACTATTGCTTCTCCAGCTGTGCCAGTGTTTGTTGTGTTCTACTTCCATTCATACGGTCTTATAAGTTTTCTGCACACAGTGGGATCCCAACTCTAGACAGTGCTGACATACTCAGATAACAGAAAATCCTCAAATTCACTTGCAAGTTATCAGTTGATTGATATATTTTCACTTTCCCACAAAATTCCACTAAATTCTCCACTGAATAAGCAGAATTGCAAATTGAAAATAGAAAAGTCAAGACTGAAAACAGTGTCTAAATTGCTGTCTAAGAAAGACAGGGAGAGCCCAGGACAAGGATCACATAGACTGAACTCCTTTTCAGTGAGGTTGTGAAGGATTCCAGATCTCTTGTGAGCAAAATAGCCATACAATACAGTAGACTCTGTATTACCTCTGGTTACCAAAAACACCCTGCTGTGGACAAAGGTGCTGAAAGTAAACCTTTGATTTGCATTGTCATGAAAAAGGAGGAGCAAGCTGATCTACAAAAGACGGCGTTGGATACAGTGAGGGACTGAGAAGTCACAAGGTTATATTTCTTTTCTGCCTTTTCCATTGTGTTTGCTCTCTGGCTGGACAGTAAGGTTTCTGGGACCTCCCCTTCTCACGTAGGCAATATGGAGATAAACATGTAATGGTTGTGAAATGACTGGTGGACTGGGAGTTTGGAGACCTTACAATACCTGCCATTGCAGTAAGCTGTTCTGCGTTATCTCTATGTCTTCTCTGATCCACTCCACCCCTTTCAGCTCAAACATCCAGGGTCTGTAAGCTCCAAGGATGAACTGGTTCCCGTGCTTTCACAGCAAGAGTCAGGCGCTGAGCTGTGGCCAGCAGAATCTGGCTGAGAAGCGTGGGAAACTTAACAGTAAGAGACAAAATCTGCTCTATCAAGGGCTGTTTTCCTGGGGCTGCAATTTCTGATGCATCCAGCACATTTTTTGGGTAATCAGTACTCCTGGAGCAACGTTTGAAAGAGTGGAAAGAAAAGTATTTTATCTTCAAAAAACTATTCATCCAAAAATATTGAGAGGGTCATGTCCATCACTAGAAAAGTAAATGGAGCTTCTCAGGACTCATTCTGCCATCTTTTGCTGAATCCATTAACCATTTTCTTAATCACAGAAGAACAAGGTGGATTTTCCTCTTCAATACTTTTTGAGTGGGAATCAGATTTCAAAAGGGAATCTACTCAGAATAAAAAAAAATTAATTAATATTTTGGGGATTTTTTCTCTAGAAAAATTTTGTGTTATTGCAGAGATTTACTTCACCTTATTTTCTCTTCAAACTCCTATTTATTTAAATTGGAAGTAGTTTTCCTTTCTTATCTTATATTTACTATCTTTACTGAGACAATAAAGGGATATTGAAGTGACTGCACTAGACATACTCTATTTTTTTGCATTTCTTCACTATGTGCTATTGCAAGTAGTTGAAAATCGTGATTTTGAAATGTCTTAGATAAGAGTTAGGCAGAACCAAACATGCTGAGAGGGCTTCCTCTAGGGTTAGTTCTTGCACCAGATGTAGGAACAACTCTTAAGGAGCAGGTGACTGTTTCCATCCTGGGTGGCTAGGAGCAGTTGGGACCAAAATTATATCAAAACCAGTTATACCAAAATTGTTGTTTTTGCTTATTTATCCAATCAGTTCACTCTCAGTCCTACAGTAACATTTGGGAACAACTAGTAAATCACCGTAAGGAGCAGATGCCTTGACTGGCTGTTCTTTTCAGGCCGGTTGATAGGAACACTACTAAAGTTCTACCTCTCACTTCTCTCATTTTGCCTCTTGGGCCGGGGACTCAAAATGTGCTGGGCAGTTGTAGGAATCCTATGAAGACAAACTCATAGGCTCATAGGCCTATTTGTAAAAGAACTCTGCTTTGCAGACAAGAAACACCATGTAAATAATTTTGACAAAGGCTTTTAAGATATTATAAAGATCGGGAAGATGATCAGAGTGGACAAGGCGGACAAGTTGACTATAAACATTGATGTAAACATAATCTGAAGGGCAGGAGAGCAGCATATTTGTTATGTATGAACATGTATGTTTAGTTTTCCCATATTGGATGTAGAACAGAAGGATGGAGAGACTCTCCAAACAAACCTATTCTGTATTTGTTCAATAGTGATTCCTGCTGCATAAAAGCAATGACATTATCTTCCCAACTGGCTAATGGGGTCTGAGAGATGAGATGTCATTCCACCAAAATATGTGTGCAAACATTGACAGTTTCTCCTTAGTGTCTGGAATTCTTCCATGGGATTTGGGCAATCTTTGTGAAAGGGTTGACTTAAGGGACAAAGTTTGCAATATTTTTTCTTTTCTATATACGCTTTAACAAAAAGTGTTGTTGAAATGTTCTTTCTAACCAGCCATAGATTTTATTGGTGTAGATGGTGACCTTTACTTATTATGGTCATGACCAGTTTATCCAATGTGATGAAAAAAACTCAATACTGCCCATCACAGAGCACTCCTCATTGGCTGAGTTGCTGTCACCTATGTGCTCTCTTGCTGTATATATTTATGTGTGTTATTTCTGCTTCTTTATCTCATGCTCCTGAATTAAGACTTCTTCCAACACTTCTGTAATAGAAACTCTATTATTGTCCCCATAAATATAACATATGCTTCATAATTACTTTAAATTATTATCTTCTGACACCATTTTGCTGAGATGAACTCTGCTCATAATTACTTAAAACATAGAGAATTAAGGCCACAGAAATGATAAAGACTACATGCGAAAAGTCATCCAGTTGTCTAATGCATTTTTGATTCCTGAACAGAATGGATTTGGGTCTGAATATATTACCTGAGGAGCCTGACTTTCAGGTGAAGTATTGCCTTACAAAGGCACCGATACAATTTGTGTCCTGTGTGACTTTTCCAGAGTCCTTCCTTAAATCCGTAGCCAGGGAAGGCACCAGATTCACCTCTTCTGATACTGAACCACGCTCCTTTATTGACGAATTTCATACTTGTAGGAATGCATCTGATTTTTGATCTTTGATCTTGGTGTGAACTTACTCGATGTTATAAATGTTGAATTCTTAGTGTATTTTTGTACTGCTGCAATTATGAAATCGACTTGTATTTATCTTCTTTCAGGAAACTAACATGATTATTGGATTTGGTTCTTTGAAGCCTGTGATTCTGCAGGATTTTTTTTTCTTTAGGCTGTCTCCAAGCAGTGACACCATGTCTAGGTCTCATCATAACAGCCCTAATGAAAAAGCAAACCGAACAACCCATCATTAGGTTCATATGTCCTTTAGGATTCACTAATATCGCAATGAGTCAAGCTGCAGCGCTATCGTTTTGGCCGCGGTGTTTTATGGTCTCCCTGACCGAGTGAAGTCACACGGTCACCCGAGCCGAGGTGTGGGGTGAGCAGCATGCTGTCTCCTAGGAAACTGCAAAGTTGTGTGGGAAGCAGGAGTGCGTGTCCCAGAAACGACAGCGAGGAGAGAAGAGAAAAGAATCCAGGGGTTGATCTCCAGCCAGGGTTTCACTGGCCTGTAGTGGAAAGTGTGTGTGATAACTTGGCCTGCCAGGCCTTCCATCTGACCGGCTTCTGTCCTCCTCTGCCTCCCCCAACCCAATTAAAAATACCAATGTGTTTCCTAGAAGGCCGGGCACCGTGCCAGGGAGCCCAGGTATCACAGGGAGCCAAAGCACACGGAGATCCCCATGGTTGTGGTGGATCCCCGTGGCTGTGGTGGATCCCGGGGGCTGTGGTGGATCCCCGGGGCTGTGGTGGATCCCCATGGCTGTGCTGTGCTCACCCAGCTGGCCCCCACAGACCAGCACAGGCTGTGGATTAACCAGCAATTCAGCCATTGCCTTCTCCATGCAGGGAGAGGGAACTCCTTTCCCAAGTTTTGTATGATTAAAGACCTTCTGCTTGTGGCTGGGAGGTTCCCAGATGTAACAAGGTGCTAAAATCAATGCCTGTCAACAATTATGCTGATTTTTCCCCCTCTCATTATGTTAATAGATTAATATCCTGCAGAAAGACACAGCCAGCTTTGAAAATCAGAAGAGGAGGTTCTTCTGCTGAAGTTCTCCACTCTCTCACCCTCTATTGTTAGCAATTTTGGTTGCTCTTTGGTTGGTCTGGCAAGAGCCTTTGGGAATCTCAGCTGAGCACATGCAAGTTGCTCCCTGGCCAGGTGCAGTAGGAAGGGGGTACAGCCCAGAGAGCCCAGAGCCTCCCTCCACGGAGTGCCATGATGGATGGATTGAACAAAGTGGGCAGATGTGGTCTGGAAAAACTTGCTGTAATGGGATACACAGAGTTGAGCAGAAAGGGCAGTTTCCTGTCTGATTAATAGAAGGCAATGGGAACAGCCTGCAAGCACTGAACACAAGTAAATGATAAGGTATGATTTACCAGAGGATAGGTATTTGGACAGTTTTTTGGCACAAATGGGCAGTGTGGTGTGGGAGAACGCGTGGTAGTGCTCAGGAAGTCAGACTGCAGCGTCTCAGGATTGTGCTTGCAACAAAAAAAGCCAGAGAATTTCTAGGTTTCCTCCTGCAGAGGAATTCCTTTTCAGGGCTGCTCAGAAATGTTTCCTAGCTTTTTTTTTTTTTTTCTTTTATTTATTTATTTATTTTTAATTTATAATGATCAAAATTTGAAAATATGTCTTTGGGTACAAGTTTTTATACTTCTTGCAAAACCACATTTTGAAAACCAAACTTTGATTTTTTTTAAATGAAAACCTTTCACCACAAAATTCCATGCTCATTTATATCCTTCATCAGTTTTCAAAGGGAGAAATCTGCAAAAAGTGCTAACGATGGTGAATGCTTTGGCTAGAAAAGCTTTCCATGTTTGCTGAAAAGATTTTTTCTTTCTGAAAAATATTCTGCTGAAAACATTTTGACCAACTTCTGAAATTAGAAAGAAAAAATACTAAAAGACATTTGCCTACATTTCCT
Source organism: Crypturellus tataupa (assembly GCA_034781795.1). NCBI lineage: Eukaryota > Metazoa > Chordata > Aves > Tinamiformes > Tinamidae > Crypturellus > Crypturellus tataupa. Next base: position 1,048,912 of record JAWLRI010000995.1, on the reverse strand, counting down.
TAAAGAAAACAAGTGTCAGCACTAGATATTTAAGATTCAAAGGCTGTCTGGCTACTGCCTTTTCTCAAACACCAGAGCTGTTGGGAACTCATCTTTTCAGTGCTATGTCAAGGTATGAGATTAGTGTTGGAAAACATGCTGGAGACAGGAGTGAATGCTGCACTGTTTATGAGTGAAAAAAATGGCAGATCAAGCCTTTTTTTTTTTTCCCTCTCAGCTTGAACCTTGTTTTGGGAGACAGGCTACCACTCTGTTATGTCTGAAATACAAGAGTTCTAGTGGCTTCTGTGCTGGATGATCTCTGCGTGATAGGAGGTGGTCATTGTTCTGAAGAACTTGGAGACACCAAGCAAAACAAAAAGGATGAGAGGATACATAGGCACAAGGCAACTGCAGAGAGTGATGGAAAATCTGGGTACAGACTCAGGACATAATGTATGGCTTAGATTTTAGAGAAAAAGTTGCACTGCCCAGAAGACAGTGCAATCTTACTGCAGGAGCTGGTAAGGAACATTGAATGTCCAGCTGCAGGAAAGAAGTAGTATGCTGGAAAGAAGAGTTGTCCTGTCACAAGTGTATGAAGAAAAAATATGCTCTTTGTTTAGAGCAAATTTTGGGATGGAAATGCAATTCACTGCCTTAACTATTGAGGAAAATAACACAGAAAAGAGAGTGCTTCTGGGAGATTTCTGTTAGAAACTGCAAAATGTCTTTTTTTCCCTCTTTTCTCTGCCCAATGCAATTAAACAGTAATAGGAGTACATTGCACAGTTTATGAAGCAATAATCCAGTTCCCAAATGGATAAACTGGGAGACTGATAGCCAAGTCATTTATCCCAATGAGGAAAATAGATTATTGCTCAGGAAAGCAGCAGGATGGCATGGTTGCAATTATTCTACTGGGTTTATCAGTTCAAAAATTCTAGTTAGGAATCTTTTCTCTGGGATCAATTTCTGTTTTCCTCACTCAGCCCTTTGCGAGGAGTCCTGCTGACTTTACCAGCGTTAGCTGTGGAGCAAAGTACAGCTCCTGGTGAACAAGAGTGACAGGACCTGGATTTTAAGGCTGCAACAAAACATGGTAGCTCATGAAGTCAGTGCAATTTTGGCCAGCGTATGTGGAGACATAACATTATGAAGTAGGAATGTAACAGCTCTCATGCGACTGCACTGGGGATATTGTGCTTAGTTCTAAGCACCTCGTTAACAGAAACGTATTAACAAATTGGAGAGGATCCAGAGAAGAGAAAGTCAGTTGGGTATGTTGATTTACGAATTAAGATGGGCCTGAGTGGCTGATGTCCAATCTGAATCTATCCTGGATTTCCTCCAGATCTCACAGATGTTTGTGGGTTCAGGACTTTATGATCCTGAGTCCGCTGGAGTCAATAGAAAGACTCCCATTGGCTCCAGTGATCGCTAGATTTGAGTCTACTTGAAGCAACCTTGGCTAAACAGCGATTAAGGCTAAGGATATATATATCTTGGAAAAAGAGTAAATAAAGGGGAATGTGATGTAAGCTTGGAACTATTAGAAGAGCGCAAATGTGAGGACCACCGTCTTGGCTGACATACTGGGAAAATGAACCGGGGACCTTCAGAGTTGGAAGCATGAGCTATTTAACATCATGAGCCAAGGTGGCCAGACTGCAGTGAGTTCCCGTTCTGTGAAAATGGGAAGAGAGCTGAATACAACGTAAGCTCAGACTGGTCACTGTCCCCAGGAAAACAGACAAATGGACAGAGGCATCATTTTAGATGCAGCAAAATAAATTTAAGAAAAGAACATGAGCTGTACAGTCATTAACGTTATCCCAGTTAATTTTTAGGCTTTAAGATTTTGGACATCTATTTAGATATCAGTTTGCTTTTGCTAATTATTCAGTTTTGGTATCACAGATGTGTGATATGGTTCCTCTCCTGCTTCCTTGTGCAAAGTAAACCCTTTCTTTGATCCTGAGATTATGCCTTGACATTGCATTAGGACATGGTCATACTTGCCATTTCAACTGCAACTGGATCTGCTAGTGCCCTGAAGCAACATATTTCCATAACCTTTAAATCTGCTGGTTAACTGTGTTTTTCCTCCCTCATCTATGATGATAACTTTTTTTTTCTTAGTACAACAGGCCCCAAAGTCCTCTTCATTGGCCTATTCCCTATCACCACAGAAGTCTGACTCACATGGAGCACCTACTTGTTCCCAGCACACGAAAAAACTTCAGAGCAGTTTAGGGTAAAAGTTCTATTGCCTCAAAATGTGCATGAATGCTGCCTGCTTTGTTCCCTTAGCTTGTGTAAAACAGGCTGATAACATGATGTTGATAGACTGTATCTTGCTTACAGATCCTTGCTAACATCTGCTTGTTTGGTATTGCACATGCTGCTTACAGCATAAAATCGTATTGAAAACAGAAGATATTTTTCTACAAATAGGGGACCAATTAATGTGATGAAGTCTAAATATATTAAAAAGAAAAAAGCAAATGTGGATGAACTTTGTGTATCTGATACTGCTGCTAATGTCTTCTGTAAGGCTGCTGGCTCCAGCCAGTGCATGTTGTGATTGAATTTACTTAGTTCTTTGCAAATAATGGATCAGACAGGGTTTTTCTGATTATTTTTGGAAGTACAAATGTCGTGCTGGAAAGCCCCAATAGATGTTGTTTCGTGTCAGTGACATAAGATGGGGCTAAAATCTTTCCAAACTTAATGCTGTAGGTGCCTTAGCAAACTTGGTAATATCAAAGCAGGGAACAGCAACGTCACATCTGGAACATTATAAAATTGGCAATGCTGAAAAGGCATTAACAAACATTATTAAGAATTCCTCGCAGGCAATTAGACTGCAACAATATCTTCGGAGAGAGGTTTTTTGTGTTTTTTCTTTTTTTTTTTTTCTTATGCATCTTTATTTTTATCTTGCTAAAGAGAGACTAATGAGCCACAGACTTGTTACCTGGGAGGAATATCTCAGCAAAGCTCTAGTGAACTTAAAACCAGTATTTACAGACTGATGACTGTTGGTGTTCATTATACATTTTAAATGAAGAGGGACTACAGTAAAGAAATGCAAACAAGTTGTTTCATGCTAAGAGACTTCTGCAACTCTAAATGTCAAAAGTTTCCTAGTGTCTGTGTTAGAGGCTTCCACCTTTCCCGCCTTTCAGTAGGCAGTGATATGTGTGATTTTTGTGCCTTTCTGTTTGCTGTTTGTCTTCTCTGACCATTGCAAACCTGCTTGTTGGTTTCAATGGTTTCAAGAGATTTTCAGGAAGCCAGACTAGTAAGCAAAACTTAGATGCACCCACTATCACTGTGGGTGTACGTCTGCACGTGCTAATTTAAGGTATCCTATGTTGGCATTTTTTGTGAGCACAAGAAGGCTGCAGATAAGCCCCCCGAATCACTCAAGCAGCGAGCACTTACTGTTGTTTGATCCACAGGACAATCAGTCAAAGCTTTTGATCAGCTCTTATTCTGGTTATGGCACTTGGATGGGACTTGGGAGCTTTGCCTGGATTTATTTGCTCTATTTGATCCTTCCTGTCTGTTCTAGAGCAAGCCATGCAGGGATAGTTATTCAAAATCTCTCTCATATAGGCTGGAGACTTAAATCCAACCTGTGATGTCAGGCTGGGTAGTCTATGGAATGAGATAATCATGTTTAGGAGGTGCTTATGAGCACCCTTGGCAGGTTGTGGAAGGTCTCCACACTCTGGAGTGAGGACCTTACACAACTGGATCCTAATTTGGCACTTGAGCAAACCCTTAATGCCAAGTAGGGGGAATTTAGGCTCCAGAGGTCAATCACCCCAATTAGGGGTCACCCCAAATAGGTCATGTTGTGACTTACAGTGTAAATCTGCTTGCACCTCTCTCCATCCCTGCTGACTTTCCTGTATTCTAGGCATGGTGGCAAAAGTAGCCTCACAGGGTTTTCCCCACAAAGAAGGGAAGTGTGAAAATCCTTTTTGATTTAGAAGCAGCTGTTTTGACATCATCCCCTTTGTGGAGAAGCACAAACTTTTTGATTTTTGTCTCAGACCAAGTATCGAAACCTCAAAAATTGCCACAGAACAGTTCTCAGGCTGGCTGCTCACTTTCTCTTTTTCAGGGGTATTTTCTTTGGAGATATTTGACTAACTTGTTTAAGTTACTGGTTCCTCTGGTGTCTTGGATCCTTGACCTTGATCCTGTTATCCAAGCCTTCCCCCATCTCCCAGCCTGCATCCCACATGTTGATTTGTTTTATCTGGTCCGTTACAGAAGCTGTGGTGCTCACTGGAAGCTGACGCCGGGGCTTGGCATCCAGTGCAGGTCTAACACAAGAGCGTATTTCAGCCTTTTGAACCGTTCAGCCGCACAGCTCTGCATCAGCTGTGCTGGGGTGCAAATCTGCGCTTACCAAGCCCAGGGCAGCTCTCCCACCTGTTCCATCATTTCCCCACCTTATGTGCGCTCACTCTGAGGACTGTAAGCAATTACTCTGGTAGGTACTAAATACAATATGCAGCACATGGTAGTGTAAAATTATGGAATTTGGGGGTCTTAATGAGCTCAGGTGCAATACAAAAGGACTTTTTTTTTTTTTTTTTCCTGTCCATAAAATTATATGGCTTGGAATCAGGGATTTATACAGCCCCGGACAAAGCCATTTTATTTAAAGGGTGGGAGTGGGGGGGAATACAACAACAACAACACCCCGGCCCAGCACAATTATATGCAGATTTGTTCATAAATCTAGGCTGGAGCAGATGTGCTGCACATGTTGAAAATCCAGAGCATGTTACTGGAACTTGAAACATAAACATGAACCTGTTTCCAAAGAGGAAAATCTGCTCACAGCAAGGAGCTGACCCTGTGCTTTAAATAAAGATCAAGTCCGTTCTGCCTGTTGTGTCTTTGCCATATGTTTACTTTCCTCGCTTGATGCCTAGGGTAGCTTAAGGAACAACCAGAAGAAAAGAAGCAATTTACCTAGGTCACAAAAGAGCCACTGACACTCTGGGCATAAGAAAACCCAAGGTGGGATGTGACCCAACCCATCTGGCCATCAAGGGTCCTGTTAGACTAGGTCAGCAGTATCATGCCGGATATCTCATCTTTATTTTTAGATGCTTCAAGTCTTTTGCCTCGTAGCTAAATCTTGCAGAAAAACATAACTGCACTTCACAGTGGGTAGGGCTCTAAGAAATAGTCTGCTTTAGACACAAACGTGCACTCTGTAGGTAGTTGGAAGTGAAGTTCCTGTAGCTGGCTGTACGATTAAATTCTCCGGGAGGATGGAAGGGCAGGCTCTGAAGACTGAGTGCCACCAGAGCTGCTGTGTGTAACGGCGCTAGCAGCCCCTCCTGCCCAAGGCCACGAGCCTCCAGATCTCAGCGTGGTCTCTCACATGCGTGCTGGACACGTGTGGTAGGGTGCAATGTGTTCCTCTCTTTTCTTGTTTCTTTATTTTATTTATCAAAAAGGGGTGTGGGTTACTCTGGGGATGTTTGAGAATGCAAAATGCTTTCCTCCAACCCTTGAAAAAGATTCACCCTCTAGGTATGGGGCAAAGGTCGCTTTCTGGTTAATATGATGCTGCTTACAGCCCGTCTGCTCCCAACGGGTGTTTAGATGAAGAAAGGAGTTAATTTACCAGGGCTAATGATGCCATGACCTACATGAGCACAAAGGTTCCAGCCTTCTTTCTTCTTCTGGAGGAAAGGAGGTGCTGGAGGTGGTCATCTGTGTTCTCGTAGCTCTCCCTGGGAGATGCTACATAAAGGCTTGTTCTTGTAATCCATGCTTGTCCAGTCATCTCACGCCTACAGGCTGGACTGCTCACGACATTAAGGACTTGGTCTCTAGGATTCATTGGTGCCCCTGCCAGCACTGGCGGGTTAGCTGCAGTATCTTGGCTGCGGGAGGAAGATACTTTTGTGGAAGTTTCAAACCTGACGGGGTTCTGCAAACCGCTGGTAAATTGGTATCATTTTAGTTTTCCTTAAATCAAGGAGGTGTAAAAAATGATTGCTAGAAATGCTCAAGGAGAGTTAGATTGTGGATTATGCCAGAAGGGCAATGAGCATCTTATCCTGGGAATGAATGCAAACAAAACACATCTATCTAATTAGCTGAACACAAGAGAGCTGTGTATCTCCTCTTGCACACCCTGTGCCCAGTCTCCAGCTCTCCTACCCAGTAATCCGAATATTCCTGCAGACTCTCTCCCAGCTCCCTGGCTTGCTGCGTCTCAACCCAGAACCCCAGCAGGTCTCAAAAGTTCTGACTTTCCAGCTGGACCTGTGGATCCTTCTCCTCTCAGCCGCAGGGCACTACAGGATCTCAGCTGGACCTGAGAGGGGCTGCTTTGGTGAAGGAAGCCTCAGCTAACCAACGCTACCTGGCAGCACATCGGTGACTCCCAGGTCTTGCTGAGCTCCTTCCCATGTGGGATCTTTGGCTGTGATGTGCGGAGAAAGCTGGTACCTTGTTTCTGGGGGTGTTCCAGTTGCTGGTACCCAGTGCGTTGGTGCGAGCAGCAAGGGTCTGGACAAGGTGCCACTGGGCAGTGGCTGTTGCCATCAGTGCCTGCAGATCCTCAGGAGGAGCCAGCAGCCACCCAGACATCCAGGGACAAGATACCAGCATACACCTGATCTCAGTAACTTGCTTCAGCACACAGTCGCTTGCTCCAGGGTATTGATGGCAGCTTAGTTGCATGTTTCTCTCCTTCTGCATTCTTCAGCAAGTCAAGCCTTGGCGGGTTGGAAATGGGGCTTCGGATCAGCCACCTGCTTGTTGCCACCTCTCCTGTCCCTGTCTATGGGCTCTGCAGACTAGGGGTGCTGCAGACATCAGGTCTACCAAGGGCAGTAGGTATCCCCAGGCTTTGTTGAGCAGGGTGCAGCAGGCAGCGTGACGACTAATTGCAAACGGGTTTTCGTTTGAGAAATGCTCAGACGTACGAACTCCATTAGCTAATCAGGTTTCAAAGGGAATTTACGGGTCTTGCCGCAGACAGTGCCTAGCCAAGGCACCACCGCTGACCAAGTTAAAAGGGCTGTCAGTGCTGACATGCTCACCTTAAGCTGGAAAATTTTAAATGTTCCCAGTGGCCCAACTATTTGTCCTTCCACCTGACTACCGTTCAATCCGTTGCCCACAAGTACGGTTGGAGGAAGAAAAGATGCATTATTATTAATAAATGAATGGAGCTATTTGTTATTTATTATTTAAGCCCTCAATACTGGCAGGCTTTAGTGATACATGAAATATAGGCAAGTAATTTATTTATTAGAAAAAAAAAAAAGATTTTTCCCCCCATTCTGGAGCCTTTTCTGACCCAAAACAGCAGGGGGTTTATCAAATACAAATACGATGACTTGTAATTTTAGAGCCTTTCAGTGCACTGTAACTGACAACCTTTTTAACATAAGTACATTGAGCAAATAATTTATAGAAGTATTCTGGGAATATTTTAGGGTGTTTTATTACTACTTCTGAAAGCTATGGCATGTTATTGATTTTGGTGTATTAATATAACCTAAAAGTGAGGGCACATGCTTGCCTCCTAATCCAAATCAGCTTTGATGGCAACCCATATATTTTACTGAAAGGAGCCTTGAACTAACGGCAGAGGTTAACAATTACACATCATAGGCAAAAGTTTAAGATAATGAATTTTGCTCATTACGCACTGTCCAGGTCCAGCCACAGGAAGTTTCCCACTACTCCCTCCTTGATGTTGCATCCAAATTCCGTCAGTAGCTGTTTGTCAGGATTTTGAAGCCTTATTCCTGCATTCGTAGCATGCAATTTACATTGTATTCATAAAGACTTCAGCGGAGGAAGTGTAATCATCATTACCCCTTTCTGTATGCCATAAAAATGGGGTATTTCTCTTCAAATGGGATTGCTTGCTTACTTTATATTTTTTCACACAAACACTCCCATACATATGTGTACACCAGCGAAGATATATATAACAATGGCTGTTATATCTGTTGCTGGATGTGGGCACTGCTGTGTTTCCTTCTTTGTTCTGCCCAGAGTCCTGCTCGCAGGCGCTGCAGGCAGGTTCATTCTTCTGTCTCTCTTCTCAGTCCAAAGCAGCTTTAATGCAGAGTGCCAAGAGGACAGCGATTCCAGCCCCTGCTTTCCGCTGACCTGGGTGCTTATCCATTTACTGCTTCAGTGAAACAGAACTGATTCACCCAGCCGCTGAAAACTGCCTGATGGTACCAAAGCCTAATCACTGCCATCACGGTGGAGATGTCAGCCAGATGACCCATTCTAGCACTGTCCCAACCCCGTCACTAAGCCTGTGCTCTTTTTTTTCTACTTCCCAAGTTTCCTCAGTAATTTTTTTCATCCCTGTTAATTTTGAAGGACATTTTATCCCAAGCTTAGTTCCTGCCTTTAAATAGCAAAGTTTGTTCTCCATATCACTCACTGCTGCCTTGGGCATGAGAACTGCTCGTCCTGACTAACCTTTTGGGACCGCTCTGAGACATCTGTGGCCGTTAATGAGGGATGAATAGGCAGCTGTAATGGCAGGTGAGAAAGAAAGGCAAGGAGAACTCTGGCATAGAAAAATGTGCCAGGTTTTGTACCCCTTTTTTAGATTTGAATGGGGATGCAATTACTGGATCAGTCTTCTACCAGCCCTGGCCCTTATTACCCGTCTTTCCTACCTTCACCATGATACTCTCATGCTTCTGCCCTGACTGCAAGAGAAAGGCACGGGGCTTGCTGGAAAAGGCTGTGGTGCCTGAGGAGCTGTTGGCCACAATGCCTAGAAGGGATATTGCCTACCTCAACACCACACGTTATGTTCAAAAATCATATACACCGAGAGGTGAGGCAGGCTGAGAATTACACATTAAATAGTACGAAATATGGACATTTAAGGGATTTGCTATTATTATTTGGGGGAAGGAATTCAATCAAAATAACTGTGGAGGGGTGAAAAGCACACAGAACTTGAGGGGCAGAGAACAGGCCATCTGGCTGAACACGCCGCCCATTAAAATGTACCTTAATCCCCACTTCCTGCTTTTTCACCATATGCTTTTCTGTGTGAAAGCTCAGGTACAAAGCGGTGCCCTTAAAAGAGATGTTGCATTCCTGGTCACCTAAAAAAGTGACTCCTAATTAAATCCAAAAGAAGCATTTTATATTCAACATAATAGATTTACTTACATCTTTATTTTCCAATAAAACATGTTTGCTCCTCCTGTCCTTGTGACATGACTGATGTCACTTCCCACCCAAGAAGTTTCTGCAGGCAGGACTTTTCTTCACCCTTTCTTAGATAGGTTAGAATTTGCTTCATTATTTTTAATGGTAGGACTCCAGTGTGCCTGTGTTTTGGTGTAGTTAGCACCTTTATTCTCAAAGGCAGAACACGAAGAGCTTTGGGTTGAAAGAGAAATTATACCATCTACACCTATTTCCTTTTCAGTCAGCATTTAATGATTTGTAAATAGTAGTAATATTCTAGCAAAGGAGAGAAGATTTTTAAATGCACTGCTAAGCAATTGCAAGTGTAAAATAGTTCTCCAGATTATCTCAAAAGAAGTTTTACTGGTGTGGGTTTTGGGAATGGAATGGACAGGGAATGGTATGAGAGGCGCTTCTTTAACGTTGTGATTTTCAAATTTCATAAACTTTTTAAGCTTTCAGAGTTTGACTTAAAGCCCCAGCTAATTTAGTGGTCTTACTGCAAGTTGACCCAGACTTTTGGTGTGGCTTTAGCTCTGGAACTTGTTCCTCAGGTTGTGACCAAGTTTGACGCAGTATGGGGGTGCTCCTTAAAAAGGGTGTGAAAATTGCACCCTGTATGTGGGGTTGTTCAGAACGGTGGGGCAGTGAGTAGGCCATTCACCCAGCTGTATTATTTAGCCCACTACATTATCCTGTATCCTAATGCCTGGTAGACTGCACATTTTGCAGCAGTGCTTTTCCAGGAGCACATGGCATAGAGAGCTCCTCTTGTTTTTATTTTATTTTATTTTTTATTTTTAGCTTCAGTAGATTTCATTGGGTTATTTTCCTACCCTGTGAACAGAGACACTGCTAGTCAATAACAATCACTCCATAAAAAGGAAAAATGGGATCTCTAGGGTTAGTGGCACACACTGAAAATAAAAAAAGGAAAGGGGAAAGGAGGGAAAACCAGGAGAACAGAGGGAAATCCAGATGCCAGAAATTGTTTTACATGTCCCAGACCTTGGTTCTGTAGACATAAGTCTCTGGATGAACTCAAGTAAAATGTTAGCAGAAAAGGTAAGGTGTATCACATTCTTCTTTTTCCGTTCTTTGATATCAATGAGAACACATGGTGCCTATGACCTCTGAAAATCAGGAGGCTTATTTAATAGCTGCATTATCTTAAATTAACTTTTGGCTTCCAATTTGAGAACGTTATGGCCCAGACAAGACTCTCCTGAGGCTGCAAACAGATCGATAGGAGGGCCAGGAATAGAAAGACAGATGGACCTTCTGCTCTACTTTTAGCAACCAGACCTCTTCGGTTCAAACCCATGTTGCACCCAAAGCCATAGCGGAGCAAGGACTGGGATTTTCATCACCAAAAGGGTCAGCTCCAGATCCTTCTCTCCTGTTCCCTGGAAGTGCTCGGTTGGGTTTGGTGTCCCTTTTGGGCTAGACTATCCCTTATGCTACCGCTTTCATGGTCTCCACAAAAAGCAAAAAAACCCAACTCGTCTCCTGCTTCTGAGCGTTAGACTCTGAGCACCAGTCACAACTGGTTTTCGTTCCTTGCTTGCTGCTGCCATTGGAGCTTTACTTAGGCTTGATAGTGAGTGGAACAGTCAGGTGTAAGATTTTAGGTCTCCGCTCAGACGAATTGTGCATGGTACATGCCGAGCAGCCCGAGTGTTTACAACAGCCAGTGACAGAACGTGTTACTCATTGCTCCTTGAGGCACTGCCACAGAAATGTGGCACATTGCACATAAATTGCTTTTGCAGCAAGCTGAAAAGTCATGTTATTAGGGTTCACTATTGGATTAACCCACCGACATGCAATCCAGCCGGATACTAGCAGCGAGGATTTATTACCGTCTGTGACTTTAAGTCACATCACAGTCCACCACCGAGCCCTGGTGCGAGCGTGTGTGTCGCACGGTCGCTGCGAGGGACAGCGAGAGCAAGAGATGTTCACGGGAGCTGCGAGCGGGTTCCCGCGGTGCAGCGCCACATCCAGAGCCCTTTGCAATGTGCCTTGTGACATAAACTGCCGTGTCCTGGGCTTGGGATTAAAATACTCCTCCTGCAGCGCGCAGCCTGTGAACTCTTTCTTTTGCAGAAGGCGATTTGGGGATGAAGGAGGGAGTGCAGTTCATGCCCTTCTGAAGCTGGGGAGAGCTCGGGGTAGTGGTAGGTCCTGAGGTCTTTGCTCTCATTTTCTGCTGTTTACCAGCCCTATGAATATTTAGATTAGGTCCTCTTCATTGTTGCTTCTGCCCAGGGTGCCAGTTTGTATCAAATCTCTTAGTGTTTTGGGGGAGACATCAACACCTGTCCAGGGGGAATCGCACTGAGGAATCACCAGTTCATTTTGCATATTGTCCGGTGAACTGCCGACACATGGCACTGATTTTCATCCATGGTTTACGGATTCTTACAAGTTTCTTGCCTGTGACGTAGGCACCAAAAAGCTCTGTCCTTCACTGCCAGTGAGGATCAGTTATGATTTACTGTTTTCAGTCATGCAAAGAGTGGAAAAAAGCAAAATATTTCTGCTTTTGTCTGCATTTCTTTGACCACTGTCTTGGCTCCACTCCTTGCACTCCAAAACTGTGAAATGAAAATAGTCATTTTGGTAAGAAATTCCTATTTCTGTCAATTATGAGCTGGTGGGTAACCAGATCGCCACTGGACCTGGCAGTGATGGGGAAGTTCTAACCCCTCAAGTCATGAGGCCATGAACCTGTTACTACACGATAATGACTGTACGTGTGGGCTCGATGGCTTCAGTGTAACTAAAACTTCTAATATGTGCTTGTTTGTGAGCTGTAAAACAACTAGGAGGTTCTGAGAGTTTGGGCTTTTCTCTCATTTTATATGTACATTTTGGCGCTCTCTGACTCCCATGCTCTAAAAGAAGTAAAACGGCTTATGAGACTTAAGAATATGTGTTTCTGGTTAAATCACAGAGAAATAAGAGCCACCATAGCACAAACCACAACATGTAATTTTAGTCTTTGATTTAGTAAAAGGCTCAGGCTGCTTCCAGAATAGTAATTCAATAAAAAATTTACTTTAAATCTGAACATGAACTACATTGAAATAAGTGGAACCGGTTGTATTTTCACATTAAGCACATGCTTAAAATATTTGCTGAATCAGTCTGGGAACATGCTAAAAGACTGTTCCTTCTTAAAGTTTTAGTTTGCAAAAGGAATAGTCTTTATTTGACTAAAATGATAGTTGAAATTCAGTCCTAAGAGAGGGTGACATTTTATGTTAACTGAAAACCTCCATCTAACAGTGCTGGGGATCAATAACTTTTTTTTTTTGAGTAATTTTCCTCTGTATTTAAGACTCTGTCTGTTGCTACAAGAATCTTTTTCTTCCTGCTTTAGATGTGCCTCTCCAGTTGATAATTTATTATTTTTTAAGTCAGTACATACATAAACACTGCTATTTTAATTAGGCAGAAGCAAACAGAAGTCACAGGCTATAAGGCACTGTGAGTACGCTTGCTACTCTCACATTTTAATTATTTATTGGAGTAAATAAAATTAAATATTTTCATAGCAATCCAGAACAGGATTTGAAGTAATTACTCTGTCAAATTCATCAAAAATTCTCTCATCAAAATAAAAACCTTGATGTCATTGAATAATTTATAATACAAATACATAGAAATTGTAAAGTATTATAAATAGAAAACTGCAGGGTAAGTGAACATGAATTAGTTAAGGGTTATGTTTCTGAAAGAGCCTGTCATAAGCTGTATAAATTTTTAATAAGTGTTTTTGAGGCCTAATTTTAAGTGTACAGTATATACCAACAACTACAGGAAACAACCCAAAAATAGTGATTTAGAAACACATCTGTTTATGATACAGGCCAGATTGCGACTCCTCTTCCTGGGCCTTTCTCTCATACAATTTGAACTAATGATTTTGCTACCGAATGCCTGTGGCTTAACATGAATCATCCGCCTAAATAGCAAATACATTAAGTAAACCTAGGCTCTATTATTATCAATGAACAACAAATGCTGGGACAATATCTAGGCTATTAAAAGCCCAGCTGTTCTGTGAGGCATTTCTGTGTGAATGACCCCATGTTGGGGTGCCTGTGCCCAGTCCTTGTTAGGTTTCTGGTGCAACCGAGGACCTGTTGTTCTTTTGCAGGAGTGGGAGGAGGCTGTGGGTCTTCCTGGCAACTATGGGACCTGATCCCACAAGCTACTATTTTTTTCTACTGATTTGAGCAAGAGCTGGATGTGCTCAGCACCATGCAGGCTGGTGGGAACTTGTACATTTGATCTTGCAGTGCTGAAGGCGACTTCAGGATGGGCCAGAGGCAAAAATCTGATCTGAAGTCCCTTGACTTCTTCTTTTCTTAGTAGTTTTTGAGTTCTGGAACAAAACCCTGGGTAAAAGGCTAACTGTAAAACAAGTTTGCAACAGATCTGGACCTTCCCACGCAGAGGCTGTTATGTTCAGTGGGTCTGAGATGTATACAATGATCAACAACATCTTTAAAAACGTCACTGAAAACTGTTGTTAGACATGAAATATATTACCCCTCCCACCCCAGACGAATGAAACCTGGGATTTATGACCTGATGGGATTGGAGACAGCAAAGGAAACCTGCTGCAGCTCCCCTGATGCCAAGGGAGTTCTGGATGCAGCAGTGAAAGGCTGGTGTTACACCACCCGAGTCAGAGGGTTGGTTCTGACCTAATACTGTCATAACAACAAGAACAAAAAGCACATTTCAGCTATATATCTAGGAGTCTTTTTTTTTTTTTTTTTAAATTTCACGTTAAAAAGACCATTGAGCAAATTCTACTTCTAATCCTAAAAGTAGTTGCAGGAGTTAAAGAAAATAGAATTGGTGCCATTTGCTGTTTAATCTATTTTACGAGAGATCATTGAAGGGAGATTTTTTCCTTTACTTTCTTGTAGCACATGACCATTTTGGAAGACATGTCAGTTCAGATCATATCTGGTTGAAACTTTATTTTGCAGGAGCCCGTAGGAAGCATGCACTTTTTTGATCGATATATGTTACAGAAATAGACACAGGTAATGATTTTCAGACAGCTAAATGAAGAATGCTTTATCAGATGTAGAATATGCTATCTTGTTTCATGCATGCATCTACCTCTGGCAAGGCTCTTTCTATTTCTGGGTCTTAAAGGGCCTCAGCAAGGTGGATCTGCTTGTAAATCTCTGCTACATCAGAAAGGTCAATATACAAGATGCAGAGCAGGCACTGAATCATGGGAAATGGGAGCAGGATTGGAACATGTTAAAAATTGCAATCCTTCTTTGCTAGAAAATGAAAAACCATGTACAGAACTCATGGGAACAGTTAAGAAATGCTCAGGAAGCTTTGGAAAGCTTTGGCTTACGCAAACTTAAATGTAGCCTAAATGTTGCATTGACTCTCTGCACAAGGTGAAAAACATCCAGCTTGAATATACTACAAGACAAATCTATTGACTATGGAGTAGACAGAGGAATTTATTGCTGTACTGTTTCTCTTCCCATTCATCAGCTGAGATTTTCTTTACTGGCTGCATTAGCAGTGTCACTGGTTATTTTGTGGAGATTTTCAATGACTCAGGGTTTCAGTCATTGATGTAATTATCATCTAACTCTGTGTTCCCCCTTCAGGATGCTGGGGGCACATTAGCCTAGTGCTCCAAAGATTACATTACCTTACGTTAGGTTGAGGACAAGCATTTTTAAAGACAATGTAATTGAAGAGAAATATTTGAATCATTTTACATTTAAGTTTTATCTATGCTTCCTATTTTGATAAATCTAGGTTTCCAAAATCTGCACAGAGCACAGAGATGGAGGCTTCCATGTGTTAGTTATTCTGTGGATCCTTCTTTTCTCTCTGTTTAATAATTGATAGGCACATTCTTTCCTCCTCCTACTTCACTGCAGTCGATAGTGTGTCATCGTGCGCTGTCATCTGAGGTCACCTTCCTGACTGCTTAGGTTTAGGAGTCAAGTCTGGCATAGACAAGTTAAAACTTTTGATAGTAGAAAGTGATTTTCATTTAATATGTTGGTTGCTAATCATTATGAAGCCATTTTAGAAGGAGAAAGTATCTCGTATAGGGAATCGCTTAATTTCCCTAAGCACGTTTGGGTCTCACTTGCTTTAAAGAGTGCTTAGCTCAGTTTTTCTCTTCAGATTTGGGGTCTTTAACATTTCCTCTTCTATTGCTTGCGGTTTCATTGTAACATTATTCTTACCGCTTTTCGTCTTCCATCTATTTCGCTTTCTACTCCACAAGGATATTGTAGTTTTTTTGGATGTCAGATGGAATGACAAAGGAAAAAAATCCCTGCAATTCTTTTTTTCAAACTATGAATAGTTTTCCTTTAAAAATAAAAGTTCTGGTTCATCTGCCGCCAAGTTTATTGGAAATGACAGCTCAAAAGTTCAGTGAGCGAGTGAAGTTCCTAGAGATCAGAAGGCCTCTGCTGTGTCTACTGTTTCCAGGCCTCAATACAAGGGCACCTTTTGGAAGTTTCAAGGTCAGCTGTAGGTCTATTATTATGCTGAATGGGAAGGAAATAATTTTGCACTTGTATCCAACTTCTTGTCATCTTTCTCCTTACCCTACTTGGCTTCTTTGTAGTACTTGAAGGCCTCAGCTTCATCACTTCTGGCCGTTGTGAATGGTTTGATTGCTGTTGGCCGTGTTATCCTTTCTTTCACTGCTACTTTTTAGAAAGTAATCCATCACGTCCGATTGAAGAAACCATTATTGGCATCAAACAATTTGCCTTATTTTTCACCTTCTCTGAAAGTTTCTACTTATCAGCATTTCATTAAGAAGTAGTTGAATTGGTTTTCAGTTACTCTGAGGAATCCTAGCAGTTCTGATCCACACTTTAGGTAAGGTGCAGCACAGAGACCACTTCGGACAAATGATGAACTGGTCTCCTCCTTTTATTTTTCCCTTGCTTTTTCTGGCTTATTTGAAGCATTTGTTCAATCTCCCTGAAGGAAAGGCAGAGACATGTGTCTGTACAAAGTTCCATTAACCAACATATCGCCTAACCTGCAACGTGGAACAATCTAGGATCAAAATTGTGTACATTATGCACAAAATCTTAGCTTTGCCTTCCCATGAAGAACTCAGGCTGACGTTGGAATCGAGCATTTGTGAAAAGTCCATCCGTAGATATATCTCCTCAGACATCACCGGGCAGCTTTTCCTTCTTTTGTGCCCAGGAGAATGTTGCTACAGCTGCTACGTTACTCTTGCTCAGCCCTGTCTGATTGCCTGAAATGTAACACCCATTCAGCAATCTACTCCTTTCCCTGCCTCCGTTTTTTTCCAGTGCATAGCAAGGATAGACAAGGGACTAGGACAAGTCCTCTGGAGTTACTATTTCTGCTAGTGACTGTTTTGAAATCAGGGCTCAGGATTTGACAAGTGAGTGCTGTTATGACCTAAAGCATCTCTGGTGTTTTGCTTGGCATGTGGAGAGGGTAGTAGCTTCCCAAGTGCTCAGTTTTGTATATGGTCACTGGGGCTGAATGTGGGACCACAAGAGCACTTTCTCGCTCAGCTCCATTGATTTCCTTTGCTTTTATGGCATTACTCCTCATTGCCATCAGCATCACAGGGATAAGCGCTGGGCCCAGCTCTCATTGCACAAGTTAAAAATACAGTAAACCTGGAATGATTCTCTCTTCAGTGCCAACAGAATGATTTTTTTTTCTATTAAACTGAAAGCACAGTAGTTATGTTTGTCTACAAATAGAAAACTAAGGATAACTTCAAGTCTGAGAGGGTTTTAATTACAGACCAACAGGAACAACAAAGAAAAAACAAGTACATAGAGAAGGCATGAGGTGAGGGACTTGCTTGGCAATAGCAACCACCCTAAGTAAAATGAATGGAAGTGTCTTGAAGCAGACTAGGTTGTCCACTTATTTCTTGTACATTCTCATGATTATGACTTTTATGGTCTCCAAAGTACTGGCAGAATCTGATCTTAAGGACTGTAATGTAATATGAAGATTACTGCTCATAAAGATATTACATGGCTCTATTTTTTTTTTCACACACACAAAAAAAGAAGCAATATCCTAAGATTTACCTGGAGAGCAGGCTTGCCACCTCCTTCTGACTTCTCGGCTGCCCAGAGTGGTCTGGCAGCCATGAGGAAGTTGCATTAGCTCCCAACTACATATCAAGTGTTTTTTCAAAGAGCTTTTGATGACTTATAAAACAGAACATGGTTTGGGGGTTGAGTATTTATCTGAGCAGCTGTCTCCCTCTGACTGGGCCTAAGCACTGTTTGACATCATCTAAAGCTGTTTTATTGGCCATTCCAAAACAAACAAAACGCAAATAGGCTTAGCACCTTTGGAAGGCAACTGCTTAGTTATCGTGTGGAATTCATTTTGGGCTGGGGATCTGTAAAGCTGAGTCAATAAGGTGATTTGAATCTAAGCTGTGAGCTTACCTTTTAACCTATGCTTTTATTCCTGCTTCTAATAGTGCTTTTTTCCCACCTACATAATATTGATTGTGACTTTACTGTCAAGTATATTATATTATTGGCATAACGTCAAGGCATTATTATGTTATGAAGTTTGGTTGCTACTTGTGTCTTGCGTCAAGGTATGCACCTAGAAAGGCTTAAAGTTATCCTGAAAAAAATCAGAATTTCTGGATCTAAATCTGCACTTGGAATCAGGTTAATGTTTCAAAGGTGCTTGTTTGTTTTGCTGTTTTCACTTACTTGGTTTTGCTTGGCACATGCCCTGAGGGACTTCATGTTACTATACTTTGGCTAGGCCTGATTGCAGATGGGCAAAAAGGGCACAGTGAGAGTTCCTTAGTGTCATCATCCTCCACCTTTTCCTCCATTTGCCTAGTAAAAAGAAAGTTTAATTTGAGACACAAGTGCCCTTTTCTTTAACGTTCTGGGAAGGTGTGGTGGAACAATATCCTGGTATAGCTTTGTTGAGAAGTGATCTGGCTGGGACTCCTTAGGCCAAAATTTAAGGATAATGGTTTGGGATGCTTACCTTGAAATATCTTTCATAGCTGAAATATTGGGAGTTAAACATGGACTACAGCTGGCAATGTGGGTTATGCCAGTTCTAAGGCCAACAAACCCCTTGTCTAGGCCCTTCCCTTAGCACTGTAGACAGAGCTGAATTAGTGTGACTCTCAGCAAACAGTAACTATCTTAAAACCAGACTCCTGAAGCTGAGTGCTCTATAAAAGAGAAACACTCAAAAACAGTCTGAAAGTGCCTGACAGTAGCACATTATAGAAATGAAGATCTGGCAATTTATCTGTTGTCTGGTTCTATTGCATGTAGGACCTCCCTTCATGGGTCATCTCAGTACGTCAAGATCTTTTATGCTTTATATGTGACCAGATTTACACACTAGAACATATCTGAGTTAAACCAAAAGTATATGCTTGATTTACTGACTTGGATTCCATGCAGCATTTGCTTGCAGTTCTTCTAAAGTCTCTTTTTTGTTGGAATTTTGTACAATGCAACCAGAATCCCCCAAAACAGAGCACAAATGCATGTGCCAGAATCAATACCTGACCCCTTCACCTTGTGTTCCCACATGGCAGCTCTTACATTGCCACTATGCCACTGTCTTGGCTCTTATAAATGATTCTGCCATCCCACACCATGATTAAGTATCACTGGTATAAACCAGGTACCTCTCATGTAAATAACAACATCTGTTAACTAACAAATTGGTCATTAACCAAGAGTGGCAATGGATTTCACCAGCTCTCGGCTCTGCAGGTCTTTTATGAAAGAACTATCAACAAAATGTTGTGGCTTTTCCTTTAAAGATTCACAGTAATTTTCTTTTTGTTACTGAGTTTCTTAAGGCAGTGGATATCCCATGCACTTTACTATTATGTAAAAGCACTGTGGGGTGATATTGAAAAAGAATACCTATTTTATCTTACTATTTTATAGAATAAAGTGTCTTTTCTATACGCCATCTTTCAACGGATTCCTGAACAATGCACCAAAACTTAGCAATAAACATACTACTGTCATATAATAGATCCTATGCTTTACAATTCCTACAGGGAATCACTTTTTAAAGCCTATAACATACAGTAGTCTTTTTATATGAGTGACTGAGTCATATAAAAATAAAAATTGATAAAAAATAGTAATAAATCTGAATTTTATATCATGCACTGAGCAAAGTCTAAATTAAACTACTGTATTAAACCTTCTATGAAGTAGACCTAATTAATTAAAAACACCAGGGTTAAGCAATTTAGCCATCAATCTCTTAGCTTAAGTGGGGGATGAGGTACATATGGTAACTTACTGAGGAAGAAAAATGAAAAAACCTGTTCTCTCCAGCCTCACATTGACATGATGTAGAGGAAGTTATATATGAGCCACTATTCCCAGGACACCTTCTCCTCTAGCTCTACCAGCAAGATGACTTTCCCAAAGCCCTCGGCAAGTTGGAGTGTGTCACTTATCTCCTGCTTCCAGAACAGTGAGTGGAACAAAGAGGCTACCAATGCGTTTCTGAAGGAGGCAAATGTCAATTGAAGTAGCCCTGGTGACACCATGGAGTGTTTTTTTTTTTTTTTTTTTTTTCCTCTGTGAATTTAGTCTAGCAGGTTGCATTGCTGATAGAGTGGAGTGCCTGCGCTTCCAGGATGAGAGAGAGATGCTGATACGCTTTCTGTCTCTCCTTGCTCTAGGAACATATCTCTTCTTGGGAGATGCTGAGGATGATGTTCAACCAGAGGAGCCAGACTGGAGGGTGTTTCGTGTTTTGGATTGGTGGTTGGTGTTCCATTTTTTTCTGGAAGGGAAACTCAGCAGAAAGGCAGTCCAGTAACTTGATGGATGGCTTCAGTTCCCAGTCCTCAGGGTGTGTATAGGAAGGGGGCAGCTCTAGGAATGGCTAGAATGGGAATTCTTTCTGTCGAACTCTTTCCCACCACTTTCCCTCCAACTGTCAACTGTTGGTTAAACATAAAGGTTTGTGAAAAATTAGGTTATTTTTTGTTTCAAGTTCTTTGTTTTTCCTGGAATGGCTGAATATTCAAGGGATGAAACTTCCAGGAATTGATTTATTTTAATTCATTTAATTTTAATTTATTTAAATTCAGATTTAATGTGTGTGTTTTAAGATGGCTGCCTCCAAAATGGAAGGAAATTTAGGTCTCAAAATTGGAGATAGACAAAGCAAAATATGTTGTACCACACTGATGAATGAAGAAAAATACCATCAGTCAGCCCTGTTTTTTCAGGCTTTGGCCCTTCACCATCAGAGAGTCTGTGAATAAGAGGGAATTTCCCGTGCTCTTCCTTAGCTTAGGGCACTGGCTGGGTTGCTGGCAGTGAAACTGCTGGTGAAAGCCTGGTAGGGCATTCAATGGTTGAGTTTAGGAAGAGTTTGTGGAGTATCTTTCATTTTCTTGGGTTTCACAGAGAGAGCTGGTGCTTGGTAATGGTGTTTTTTAGTAAAATAATCCTGCACCATGCACAGATGCATGATGACATGCTTGATGTGGAGCTGTTGGAGAGTCCAGCGCAGAGTGACTAGGATGATCAGGGGCCTGGAACATCTGCCCTATGAGGAGAGGCTGAGGGAGCTGGGCCTGTTCAG
>JAWLRI010000995.1:978746-1027944 GCA_034781795.1 Crypturellus tataupa | reverse complement strand
GGCCCTGCGTGTGCAGGGGGGTTGGACTAGATGACCTCTAGAGGTCCCTTCCAACCTTAGGCATTCTATGATTCTAAATAATGTTTTTCATAATTTTCCTCTCTTTCAAATATAGCCCATTTCCCCAAGTCCTGCAGCCTTCCACAGGTTGCTGTAAAGATCAGGAAAGCAACTGTACCACTTCTCATGCTCTTGCTCCCCCACGAGAAGAATTCATGGCCAAGTACTTTGCGGGGGAGGAGGGGGGAAAGGTACTTGGATGTCAAAAAGTAGTGCAAAATCATAAACAGGTCACACATTGCTTAGTGTTTCACTCCAAGCATTCAAATACCACACTAAGGACTCTTTAAATACTTCAACAGTGGGACAGAATAGAGTTAAACATCCACTTTCTAACTCCTAATTAATGCCTGATAGATTTTCATTAACTTTATATTTCTTCATCCACTTGTATCTCCCATGAGTTACTGTGGTAAGTCAATACTGTGTGTATGTGTAGGTCTTCCCTTATCACCTCCCTCCTTCCTTCTACCTAGACCTTACAATTCATGAGTGAGTTTTACATTTTGCAGCTGCCCCCCAAGAAGACAACTTACTACTGCCCTATGCAGAAATTTCCTTGAATAGGAAATTATATGGCTTTGGGATGAGTCAATTCAAGTGGTTGACCCAGCAGAAAAAAAAAAAAAGTATTTTGCAGGTCAAGGAATGCACCAAGCCATGATGGATCATAAATGTATGATGACTAGATCCATCAGGAGGGAAAAGGCAGAGGCACGTGGCTGTGGAAAGGGGCTGGAGTAGGAACTCCCTTCTAGCAGGAGCTTTACTTGTGACCGGCTCAGCTATAATGCGAAGAGTTACAAGCAGCAAACGGCCCCCACAGCAAGGCCAAGGATTCAGGCTTGTTTGCAGACTGGTGAGCCAGCTAATATGTTTGCAGATGGAGATGCAAGTGGCACTGGGAACACTCTGCATAATGTGTAGCCCACTTGAACCAAGCTAGCGCATACAGGGAATCGCATGGTGGCTCTTGGTAGAGTAAGACTCGAATCTTGTATATTCATCATATATCCAGGCCAACTCCTCATCCTATAGAGGAGATTTTGTCTTCACAGAAGCTAAAGAAGGACCTTGAGACTTAGCCTGGTATAAGAAATAGTTTACAAGCACTTGTCTCAGAAATCTGTTAAAGGAAATTATCTTGTGATATGTGCTCCTCCAGACATGGCCTTTTAGCTTAGGACTAATGAATCTAGGGGCCTCTGTGTGCATCATTTAGGTCTCTAAGCTTAGATGGGATAAAATTCCCACCTCAATGAAGAGAAATAAGAGCCTTTGAACTTCATTCAACCCACCTAAAATCTTAATAATCTCCTGGAGATGGATGTCTCTCTTTGTCTACACAGAAATCCTGCAGTGACTGTTCCTAATTTAGGAGAGTTAAGTGTGAGACGAATCTGGGAACAAAATACATTGATTAGCAGCTGCACACAGTGAAAGTTGTCAGAGATATGTGATAAGAATTAGAGTTACCATTGCTGCAAATATCATAAACTTTTTAAGTGGATCCAACAAACACAGAAAGCATTTTTCTGAGCATCTGGAAATAGTGCATATAACTCTCCTTTTAGTGTTACATAACTTCACTGCTAGCAAATACTGGTGAATAGAAAAATAAAAGTGTTACTAGTGCAGTTTTTTTTCATTTATAAACAATGAAACAAGAACAGAGAGAGCAACAGAACAGGCTTAAAATGTTTCTGAAAGCGCCTGCAGGGACCTTTACAAAAAGTCACTGAGATAGGGGAATTTTGACATGACAGAATGAGCCATGAAGGAGTTATATTTAAAAGAAACAATACATTTGAATATTCAGACCAAGCACTGAGTAGTAAGTCAAAAAGAAACTACTACACTTGAATCTTCTGCAACTTAGAGCTAATTAGACCTGTGCCTCAGAATGGCCGAAGCCTCACGCAATGTGGCAATGGTTATGATAATTATATTTTCCTTCTGTGTTGGGCTGTGAGTTATATACCTATTGCCTGTAAATGCTAATGGGAACTATGTATGTAAATCCCCTCCTCAATGAGGTGAGATTATGCCCTGATGTATCTTAACTAGCATGTAAATGCAGCAATTGGTGTGGCGACAACCTGTGACTGGAAAATGCAGGGTTTGGAGAACCTTTCAATGAAACAATATCTAGCTACATGGACAGGCTGTTTACTGGGAGGTGGGTAGGGATGAGCTGAAAAATATGGAATTACATCTGATCATAATGGTTTTTGTATGCATTTCCCATCAAGTATCAATGGAAATGATGAATAGTACAGTTTTTCTATATGTCTATAAGTAGGTCCACATAGGATGGACCCACTTACCATTGCCCATTTCTAAGTTATCTGATATATGTCAGGACTGCAAAAGGTTAGACCTGTTTTGTATGGCCTACTGAAGCTAGTCATGCCATCCTGACTACAAAAAGTTAACGTTTCTGATTGCACAGTTATTTGTCGCTCTCAGCAATTTGTCTGTTACCTGAAAGGTTGTTAAAGTGGTCTGTTAGGTGCCTAACTGGCCTACTGTGCCCATAATCACCTACGTAATACATACAAATGAGATACTGGTGTGCAAATGTTCGTTCCTTCCTCTGCCGTGTAGTCCGCTGATCTTAGGACTAGTCACACATTAAACCCTCTCTGCTATGCCTTGACTTACTCACCATTTCGCAATGCCTTTGGGTCCCTGCCACACCATTCATTCATTTTTATCTAGAGACTTTGGGCAAGACGTGGTGCTGTATTCACTTGCCGCCAACACGGCGATGGGCTGCGGGCTTCAGGAAGCAGTCACTCCTTTGGGAAATGAGCAGGAAACTGGAGCTTCCTCTTTCTCAATGTACCGACAGCTTCCTCCAGGCGTGCGCACTCCCACGCCGCTGCGAACAGACAGGGATGTGACCTGAATTCCGTGTCCCTGCTGCAGCGGGGCAGCTCTGCGCTCACAGCAGCTCTCACTGCAGCTCTCTGGCTTTCAGCACAAGCGTGTGCCCAAGTCCCAAAGTGCATCGCCCTGGAGAGACGGGGGGAAATCTGTTTTGCTGTGGGGAAGTCCCTGCAGTGAGGACCTGAATCAGAGTCATGTCAGCTCGTCATCCCACTGTCCGCAGCACACGAGGGATCAGAAGGTTTCCAGGTTTTTTCCTTGGCCTTGACGGGCAGATTGTGCTCAATGCTGAGCTGGTTGTAAGGGGCCTTGGTCTCTGCTCCTGGTACCTGCTTTCCATTAGGATGAATTCATTCTCAGTAAAGTTGCTTCTGATTTGCCAGAGCAGGAGTGTGAGGGGAGCTCGGCTCACACTTGCTCCACAGTAAATAATGACAAACCGTATGATGGAGCTGGCATGATCTGGATAAAGATTTTGCTCTGACTCTGAAGTTTAGAATGCAACGAGGCAGGAGGGGAGGGAGTACGTTTCGTTTTGCAAAGTGTTCCTTGATAAGAAGACATGAGCATCAGCTAAGCAGCACAAGCAAACGCCAAAGAGAGTGTCAGCACTGAGCAGCACTTGACCAGCAACGTCTCCCATTCTGCTGCTTTCTTTATACTACTCTGTCCTTATTCAAAGTACTTATTTACCGATTATGAGAAAAAACACGCGACCTCACAGGACCCCCAGCAGGTGCTCCAGACTCCACCGGCTCCTCGAACAACCGGCGTATTCTCTCGCTGCCTTATTACGGTGCCTTCTCGAAGGTGGGAATGTAGAGTTCAGACCTGGTGGAGGATTTGGGGGGACCGAGAGATCTAAATAAGCCAGCTGGGGCTTCCACCCACCAGCTCGGCAACATTATATCGTGCTAGTCTTTGTTTTCACTGTATCACCTATTTTTCGGAGCAGCGGTATAAGCAAGTTGTAAACTGCACACCTTACAAATCAGTCTATCCTGACATAGCTGGAGCGTTCATTACAAGCTGTAAAAAAACACTAGCAAAGAAGGTTTCAGTTCTGCAGCCCAATTTTCCATTGCAATAACCCAATTAACTGGTGTGTGTTTGTTTTACAAAGCTCTAAGCTACAATAAACCATGCCGATACACAGGCTGCAGAAAGCTTCGTAATTAGGACAAGGTGTACAAATTAAACCACTCTTTTTAAACTTCAAACCAGCTAACTTCTGACATACTGTACTGCTGGGGCTTCTGGGACTAAACCCAATTAACATCTTAGTATTTTATAAGCATCGTTTTAATTGCATTTGTATGCAATCTTCTCTCCAAGAGCCTTTCAAGGTGCTAGCCCTCGTTCAGATTTTATTACTTTAGTGATTTAAATCTCCTCTATCTGTGCTTCCCGTTAATAATGACTAGTGCTGCTTCAAATGCTGGCCCAACATAAAACTGAGCTCTCCAAAGAATTATACTTTAAAACAGTTACATTTAACTTTATTATTACATTTTTAATTTTTTTCTTCCTCTGTTTGAACATTATGCCTTGAACCGTTTTATCAAACTGCCAGTGCAGTAAATGCCGTCAGAGTGAAGGTTTTACTTTCCAGTGCTTCATGGTGACCCAGCCTCTCAGCCTGCACATGACATATTTTGTACCGTACAACATTGCCTTGGAAAAAGAGATTTTATAATCGCAGCTTAACAATCTGTGTGTCTGCAGAATTTCAGCTTGCAGGGATATGGCAAGGAAGACATTTAACTTCAAGAGAAATAACATAGCCAGGTCCCTCTGGCTGGGATACTTGTGTCTTTTTTTAGGACAAGGACTGCCCTCCTCTTTTGCCCATCAGAAGCTGGGACTGTAAATCTTTACTCATGCGAGTAATTTTATTACCTCTGGTGGGATTGCTCAAGTTTGGAAGAGCAAGGCCTTGCTGGGAGCAGTGGAACATTCCATGGAAAATCTGATGCTCTCTAAGGAATGTGAATTCCCACCACTGCAAATTCTCTCTGCGCAAAAATCCCTCAAGTGCGCTCTCTTTCTTTACACTTCTATGTATTTGGAAAATGACTTGCATTGCAAAGATCAGGTAAAATTTGTAGGGAGCTGTAGAGACATTAAAAAAGTATAATGCAAACCCCTTAGCCCAATTAATA
Source organism: Crypturellus tataupa (assembly GCA_034781795.1). NCBI lineage: Eukaryota > Metazoa > Chordata > Aves > Tinamiformes > Tinamidae > Crypturellus > Crypturellus tataupa. Next base: position 1,022,830 of record JAWLRI010000995.1, on the reverse strand, counting down.
AAATAGTAAAAAATATGTTCCAAGATCCCTTTTTCCAGCATGTTATCCCATTTTGCATTCTTCCAAGGAAGAAAAAAGTAACAGGAATGTATTGGATTTTATTAAAATGATGAAATGAACAAAATGCTTATTTTAAAATACTGGCAGCCAGGCTCAGAGGTTTTCCTCTTTGCAAAATACAACTTAGTTTGAATATCTACTAATATTCCTCTCATTTGGGGTTTCTGTTATGTGAGTCTTAAAAATTGAGTCCTTCAGGTGGAAGGTTCCTCCTGAAATATTTTGAACCTTTTTGGTTGATTGAGTGTCTTGTCAAACAAAACTGGCAGCGGATCTCTTGCAACTGCCTGAATCTATGCAGATATGATTTCTATCATGCCCTTATTATGTGCAGTCCATAATAAGGATGAGCATGTATAAATCATTTCTGGCTGGCACTTAGGATGCAATACTCAAAGGAGAAAGACATTTCTGTCTTCAAATGTCTAGCAATTTCTGATATTATACAGTAAGTCTCCCCAGAACCATACAATCCTCAATTCCACGCAGCCCTCTTATGAAAGAATGAGACTTTCATATCTTCCTTGCAAGAACCACCACTGAGATAAGAATTGTGCAGTTCAGATGTGTGCTGCGGTTCAGTCCGGGTGGCTATATTGCACTTTCATTTGCAAAGCTTTCACTAACAGAATGGCACAGAGATGAAGGTTTTTACCTCTCGCGTTCCTGTGTACAATTATCTATGAGTAAGCATTACTTCATATACAGCATGTTATGTAGTTATCTATTACGAGTGCATTTCCTGCAGAATGCTCTTCTATTTGCACACCTACAATGTGCTCTAAAATAAACACATATATTGTATGAATGTGTTTGTGTTTTCTCAACAGCAATAATCTAGCTCAGTCTTGCCGTTGTAAAAAGGCAATAATATGTGAAATGACAGCTGATCTGAAAAGTTCTAACAAATCATGCCTTCCCCAGATAGAAAAATGCTGAGAGATGGTCAAAACTAAAGAAATCATCTTAAGAAAACAGTATAAAATGATGTATTTTGTCTATTTACCAGTACTGGTTTTATAGTCATTTTATACTCAAACTCTTTTTAAAAAAATATTTCTGCAACATATTCACATAAAATGCATTCCTTTTTTCAGAATCCTTCTTCAAGTTTATATTCCCATTTTTTGTGAAACTTTCCAGGAGAAAAATCCAAATTAAGAAAGCAGATTTTGAAATAATTTGAAACATAATTCAGATTAAATCTTTTGTAACAGTATCAGCAGAAACAGACATGGGGAATGACAAGGAAAATGAGCTATATTAATGAAGTTAGCAGTTCTTAATGACAAATTTTGTTTTAGGGATAAGAGAGTGATTGGCTTGATTAGGACTCTTCTGCAAATATATCAATGTATGTGCAAAATATTTCAACCACTGTTCTTCACTATAAGTTATCATTTCTTTAATATTATGCAATTGTTTTACATGGTAAAATATTTATCTAGGAGGCTTTATGCATTTTGCATCTGGTATGTTTATACACATGTATATATGTTATGGAAGAAAGAAATCTATATTTATATTTTATTTGAGAGATTCTAATTGTTTCTTAACACACAAACAGCCAGAATTTGTCAATGACTAGTTTAGTTCTCGGGCATCGGGAAAACAGAGGGCATTTTAGAGCAGGATTTTAACTTGCGGAGCTGTCAGACTTGATATTCCTGAATTTTAGGTGAATTGGAGTGCCTTGTTCCTACGGACGTTGTTCCAAAGGGGACTAATATGCTTTGGGAGCCAGCCTCTAGGGAGCAAGGGGCAGAGAGTAGGAGAATATTTTATGCAAAAGAACCGGCTGTTGAGAACAGAATAGAAAATTAGTTCTTTAATGACAAGCTTCTGGAAAATCCAGGGAGCCGTGGGGAAGTGTATTATTCTGTTTTCTTTCTTTCTATGTAGGAAAATAAGAGGTGTCCCAGTGAGTTATCATGTTCAGTGACCACTAATGTTCCTGTTTAGTGTGCAATTGCCTGCCACATTACACACAATCACATGTCGTTATTATATTAGCTGTGTTTATACACTGCTCACCTGACTTCACCTGGCAGGACTTATGTAATTACAGTAAAAGCAAAAGGTTTGCTTGGCTAAGGGAGTTTTTTTTCTAATTTCTACGTCTGTTTTCTGTCCATTTAGAAAGATTTTACTGCAGTAAAAAATGTCTTTATAGAAAACTAAGACTATCTTTAAAAATGTGCTGTATTTCCCTAATCGTAAGTTTTATCTCCTAGAGGTAAGATCCAAAACTTATAAATGCCAGTCTGATGGATGCTGAATTAGGCCCTGATCTCCTTTGCCTTCCTTGCAGGTTCAGCAGAGAACAGGTAGATAGACTAACTCTGTAGCAAAATATGTAGGAATGTAGCAAAATAAAACTGAGAAGATCCCAATCAAGAGCAAAGGCTGCCTTTATTGGTGTATTGCATAGCTCTGAGTGCAGTTTTGATAGTTATAAATAAATAGGAGTAAATTAATTTGCTGTAATTGACAGAACAATTAACAAAGCTGCTGTTGTAGAATCCTTATTCCTAGTGACTTTCAGATCTCAGGTTTAATTTGCAATGCTTTGTGTGCAAACTAAGACATTTTTCTGGAAAATCACCAAGATATAGTAAATGTGAAATGCAGTAATACCATTTCTGGAACACTCTTTCAGAACAAAAACACATTTTTGCTGTAGTAGGAAGTGCTGGTAAGGGCCCTCGTTCTGGAATTTGAGCTAGGGTTCAGGCTTTATGGGGCAACAAAAAGCAAAAACAAGTCTGGTGATGCAGTGCTTGTATGGGAATTAATATCCCATCCCTTGTGTGCACACATGTATGTGTGTGGGGGGGCAGCTGGCAGCCTGCCAAGCATCGCACCAGCCCCGGCGATCGGGAGCATCATTGACCTCCCCGCGTGCAGGAGCAGTTTCTGTACAGCGTGTGATGGTGAGGATGTGCCTCCTCCACCAACGTGTGGCTCTACCAGCTATTTAAGCACTGCCGAGGTGGCATGTGAAGTATCCCACAAAATGATGGCATGCAGAAATCCTGCGTGACTGATATATTCACTCTTATTTTCCCCAGAATTATACGTGAATGACAATTTCTAGGCAGCAAAATAATCATTCATAACAGGTCCAGTTATGACAAAGGCACTTTGATCACAACCCAGCTAAGCCTGTGCTCAGCCTAATTTCTCTTGCTCCTCAGCTGAAGACCCTCAATTTCCAAGATTTTCTCCAGTTATGTTATCTATGCTCAGCTCAGCAAAGTAAAGCAAAGTAAATGCCACAAGGTCCATAGAGATCTGCCAGCAGTGTTGGTGGAGCACCCTTGGCCTTCACTTGAGAAACCTGAGGGGAGGGATAGGGCAATAAGCATGCCAGGTTGTGGAGGAATCGGAGGCACAGAAGAGGTGAAACACCCCACTACAGTGACCCAGAAGATGCCTGCGGGAAGCAGTGGTGTTCAGTGCCACTAGACATACGCGTCGTCTTGCCTAGCAAGAAGCTCTTATCTGTTAAGTCCTGTGTCTCTGGTGCCTGGTCACCTGGCTCCTGTCGTTGAGCTCTGGCTTAATGACAACAGTGCAGGGCCTCAGCCAAGTGCCCTGGCTCCCAGAGGTGTTGACTGGTTTGTGTTTCCAAGTGTTACTTTAAGAAACGCAGAGAAGTTGAAGTGTGAAAGTTTTATGTTACTTGAGAGAAGAGGTCAGCAGGCATTTCAAGAAGAAAACTGCGAGCGTGTTTTATTTCTGAAGTGGATGGTAACAGCTTCAGGGCCACTCTGTCGGTGAAGGACTTTGTCCTGCAGACAATGGGGCTCTTCAAGAAGGAAGGAGCAAATGTGAATTTTCTATCTGCTACAAAATCTTTCATTTCTAAGGGTCAGGATGGACTTTGGAAAGGTCTTTCTATCCATGGCAATTCACTGTGTGAACACAAGGCCTTTGGTTTACTCCAGTGAAATATAAGAGTGCCTCTCATGTAGCAAGAAATAATGAAATGTCCTGTTTGTCTCTCCGGGGTGTGAGCTATGCTATAGTGGAGTCAGGCAGAGCATATACACAGTCACAGGGTGGCCAGCCTGTCATGCCCATGTTGATAATGTGTTTATGCCACCTGGAATTGGTGATAGCCACATCAGCTTTGCCCCAGTATTTGCATCAGTGTAGAATGGTCCAAGGAAACGTGCTAAATTCAACTGTCTTCGCTAGTACCCACTTGGAAACAGTATCTGTGATAAATGCCTCCTGAAGCAGGGGAGGTCAGGCTAGTTTAACTCACTGTGCTGCTATGTTAAGACCTTGTAGTCAAAAGACAAGAAAAGCAGCGGGCAAATGTGCACGTCTGTCAAAGGCACTTACATAGCTCTGTCATGGCAATGCTTAAGTATCTCCCAGGCGTTAGTGTAAAGGCACTAGTGCCTGGTGGATAAAGGAGATTCTCTCAGAGACTTGAGCCCCATACTCTAGGACTCTCAGTTGTCTCCTCGTCTACCCTCAATAAGGTGACTGGGAACTAATTACATTGTTGGCTCTGGGCTTGTGGAACCATCCCCAAACCACTCGGGATCCTGCAGCAAACCGGGATCTCTGAGCCTTCAGGTGCCACCTTCCATCGAGGTACAAGTGCCAGAGAGCAGGGCCAGAGGATGAAAGGGAAGTTGCTGCCTGCACGGTTGTTTCATGTCTGATTTTCAAAATGTGACTCTGATTTCTAAGATGAGGCTTTTTGAAATGGCAACAGAGTCTTTGAAATAGCTAACAAAGTTTTTGGGGTTCTCAAAGCTCACCCAGCTCTGAGTCCAGGGAGAGGGGGACCTGAATTTGCCTCCCACAAATTACCTCCTCTCCCTCAATATTTATCTGCAGAAAGATGATGGGTGAATTCACATGAGTCCCGTCCACCACTCATTGACTCAGCAAACACCTCACCATCGTCAGTGGGGACCACTCAGGTGTTTGAAATGACATGAAAGTCACATCTTCGCCTCATCCTCGCAGAGGGCCCGTCTCATCTCCTGGATGACGGCAGCCAAGGAAAATGTTGTGCAAAAGCTTTTCTGTTTTTTTGGGGGAGGAAAACCGGCTCCGTGGAAACACTCAGTCACAGATGGGTTGAACGAGCCATGGGTTCCCCCCGCGGGCCTAGGAACCCCGTAGGGAGCTTCCATAGCCGCGAGTGAGTGCAGACAGGGCAATCATGGGCAGCGGGTGCTACGGGGAAGCGGTCGCTCCCTCCTTGCCTCTGCGGGACGTCTTGGAGGTGGCTCTGCCCGGCTAGATGGCGCTGGCACCCCAGGAAAGCCGGGCCGGCCGCGGGGCTGCCGCCTGCCCCAGCTCCCGGAGCCTCCGAACCGGCATCTCCGCCAGATCGCAGGAGCAGCAGCAGCCCCGGCCCCTCTGCTATCCCCCCTCCCCAAAGTGAGCCTGTGGATGATGTATAGGTTTTAATAGGTTGTGTCACACATCTGAAGTTATAGGGATTTGATATAAACCCACCGCGCAGTAATTATGAGTGTAAAACGCATCGGGGGTGGAAAGCATTTTGCAGCCTTGCCAAGACTAACAGCTTACAAATAAAGGCCCGTTCCTGCGCTGGTGGCGAGCTGCGCCCTGGAGAGCTCGCACATGCACTGGGAACGAAGCGGACCCCGCGGCTCCGTGCTTGCTGCTGGGAAGGGGGGCCCAAAGACCTTCCTTCCTTAGGTCCCTCTACAAATACGTCCCTGGCACCAGGCAGTTTGCAGTCAGACAGAGATGCTGGGCTCGAATGTGAAATAACGTGGGCTGCTGGAATTAATTGGTGGCTTGTTTTGCTGGCTGGAGCGGCTGCTTGCGAGCAGCCGCTCCAGCCAGCGGTCCTGCCGTCTGCATCACAGATCAGGACGCGAGCGGCGGCTCCCTCCGTGTTACCCCACCAAGAGGGAAGAGAGCAGGAAGGGAAGAGAGGGGAAGGCAGGGAGAGAAGACCACCGAGGAGAGGGATCGAAAATGCAAAGAAGCCCGGGGCGAAAAGGGAGGTCAGCACAAGAGAAGGGGCAGGGAAGAAAGAGCAAAGAGATTAAGGGAAAGCAGAGGGAGAGAAAAACTACCCAAGGGAGGAGATGCTGCCCAGGAGCAGAGGAAGGGACCTGGTGCGGGGAGAAGAGTGAAGCACTGGGCAAGGAGGGAAGGTGGCCGTGGGCAGGGCAGAAAATACAGCTGCAGGCAGAAGAATGAATAGGTGTATGGCTTTCTGACCCTTATGTCCCCCAGGAAGGTAAAACAACTGTGCAGAACTTCTCACCAGGCTGGCAAACCTGCTCTGTTCGGGGCTTGCTCAAGGCTGAGCCATCCTGTGCTGCGGGGTCCCTCTGGCCAGATGCTATGGACAGGCATCGCGCTCAGGGCCCCGCTACTGCAAGTGTCTCCATCAAAGGAAAATGACTCTTGTGATATTTGGGGCTCTGCAAGAGGTTTTAAAGGATGCTCTGTATAGAGCGGTTTGTAATCAGGGTGTGTTGCTTTGGCAGTAAGACACATAGCTCGTTTCCCCACTTTGTAGCCCATGAGGAGTCACCGTGTCTGATCGAGAAAGTGGATATTGTGCTGTGATGCTCGGCTGTTGCCTCACGCAGTGTTTGCAGGAACTTTCAAAGGGTTCTGCAAAAAGAAAGCCAGAAAAACAAAATATTGCAGCCCTGTTCTGCAATACTTCTGAGGGATCTGCAATCAGAACAAGGTTGAAAACTACTGGTAGAGAATATTCCATAGAGGGGAAAGATTGGGGACTGAGGATGAGCACTTCTATGTGCTCCCGTTCCCTGGCAGATCTCTTATTCCCTCACACTTACCCTTTTTGCCTCGCCACGTAACAGCTCCTCATTTATCGATTCCTCTCCCGAGCGCTTGATGGGCTGTGAAGCCTCTCCAGGCTCACCAGGATGGCTTTCCAACTACTTGGAGCTCAGGATCCATTTTAGGAATGTTCATTGGAAGAAACATGAGGACAACGAGCAAAGCGAAGCCTTATTTTTACCTTATATATAAAGTATGGCTGGTTTCTGAGGTCCAGCCGGGGCTGAGCGGTACCCAGGGGTGAACACCCACGAGATGCTCTTGCTCTTAGGGTTGTGTGTGGGGCCACTGGATTGTGGCTATTTTAAGCTGGAACGTGTGAGCACGTGCATGGCTACACTTCTTGCAAAATGAACGTGTCTTTAAATAGAAAATGACCCGCTTGTTGCAGTATTGTTGAATGGCCAGGTCCTGCCTGATTAATACCTTGTTTCCCAGTATAGGAAAGTGTCTTCCTTCCCAATAGGAAATGAAGGATTTCAACAAGGACTTCAAATCCTCCTTGCCACGGCTCTCTTTCTTCCCACAGTCTTTTCTGTTGCAGGAGGAGGGGAGTCAAAATGAAAAAAAAAAAAAGAGAGAGAAGGAAAGGAAAGAGAGGGGAGTCTGATGGAGTGAGTGCAGAGCAGGAGCTGGGAGTGTTTTTTCTGGCTGACACACTTAGTGTTGCTGGTGCGTTTGCTGCTTCCTTGAAAGGCCAGTGGGGGGAAAAAAAGAGATTAAGGTCATCAAGATAATGCAAAGAATATTCAAACTGGAAGCAGAGGGGAAATATAGAAGGTCTGTTTTTCCAATAGTAAGTAATCAGAGTACAGGAGGATGTAATTTGCAGATTAGGAGAATGAACAAAGACTATAAAATTAACTTTATGACAGAGAAGAGAACAGTCCATTTGGAGGGGGGAATAAACCAACCTCCATAAAGCTTTATGGCTGATACAATCAGCATGTTGACTTAAACGAAATAGGAAATATCAGTGAATGATCAACTACGGGGCAGCCTTCAAGCCCTGGTTTGCTGTAATCTGGATGGGACGTGACACACGATCCAAGGCTGGGATCTCAGGGGCAGTGAAACCTCCATCTCCCCAGCCCCGCTGCGGGTGCTGTTGGGGTCGGAAGCTCCACAGGAATGGGAATGGGGGCGCAGCCTGCTGCTGAGGGGTGTCACTCACTCACCCTCTCTTCTGACAATGACTTTTCTCACTAGACTTCCATGGAGCAGACAGAGCTCAGCCCAGAACATGTCCTTCCTGCACAACAAAATCCTGTGCCAGCCTGGAAGCAGCAGAAGGAAAAGCTTTTAGTTAAAAGGGGGCTGCAAGTTAGTTACAGAGCAGGTTGCTGCAACAGGGACCCCGCTGTCAGAGGGTGACAGCTCCTTCGTAAACTACCCAAGACGTCTCCAAGAGCGACATCTCCACTCTCCAGCAGAGCTTCCTTCTCCTCTTGAGTCAGTGCATGCTGAGCTCCCACTTTGGCCCAAAGGAATGATCCGCACTTAAAACTGGAGCAGAAAGAGATTCTTCTTCCACAGTATTGTACATTATATTAGGTTGCATTCCCTCTGTCATCCTTGTTTCTCCATCTTTTTTTTTTAATGGTGAAAATGGGGAGGGGAGGAATGACTTGCAGTTCGTGGCTTCTGCTGTTCACATTCTTCCCTCCTGTAAATAACATTTCGGGGAGCCTGCAAGCCCACGGCAAGTTTCATCGAGCTGCAGTGCAAGCCCTCCGAGGAGCTGCAACTCCCAAGCCGCGTTCTCCAAAGGACAAGTCCCTGATGTCGCTCTGCTTTCCGTTTCGTAGCGGAGGAGAATAAATGCGAAAGCAAATAAGCAAATGTATCCAGGAAAGGCAGTTTAGGGGCTGATTCTTTTCTCATAAAGGTAGAGGTAAATAGTTAGGAGTAACTACAGAGAGAATAATGAGGTTGCTGGGCTCTGAGATGTTGTAAGCCCAGGAGTAAGTCACACAGACGGCTTGAAGAGAAGGGAAAGCACATCTGCTCAGGAAGGGAATTCTCCTCATTTGTGTGACACAGATCTCAAAACAAGATGCGCCAATTTAAGCAATTTTTGCTCTTTGTTAATCAAGTGCCTGCATATGAGCCACTGGGGTACTGCCATTCCCAGGATCTGTGTATTCTCCTTAGAAACCGAAGGCAAAACTCTTGAGATCTGGGTAAAGTGGAATGACCTTGGTAAAATCCAAATGGTTGCTGAAGCAATATGTGGCAAAAGTAGAAAAATTTTGAGGATTTAAAAAGTGCTCTTAGAAAGAGCAGAAATGTTAGGTTACTATCAACATTTTTTTCCATTTGCTTTATATTTTATTATCACCAGAGTGTTTTTCTCAGGTATTAAAAGCACAAGGTGCTGGAAGTTTTGTTTGAACTTCTGTTGTCTGGAGATTTTGGCTTTGATTTTTGCAAAATGCCTTTGTTCAACTTTGTTTGTAAGACTAATTGAAATGCAGCAGAAATCTTTCCCTAGCAAATTTTCTCATAAGAAAACAAATTTTAATGTCAAATAAATATTCAGCAAGCTCTGTTAAATCCTATCAAATTATCAGGAAAAAAAGTATGAAAAATAATGTGTCTTTGAAACACACAACCTTCTTTCTTTGTGTAAAGTTTTCAACATTAGTGGAACTATATTTAGGATTAAGAATGCAATTTTGTCCCGTTCGTGTATCAGCAAAAAATTCAGAGTACCTTTCATGCTGCAGATTTTGAAGCTTTGTTAGCTGGTTTCATAAAACAACAGTGCTTGTCACATGGATGTACATCCCTCCCTTAATGGCTCGACCTGCCCCTTGCGAATAGCAGTGGGAAGCATTTTGATATGTTTGTCAAAAAGCTCTGCTTTGTGAGCCAAAATAGAATGAGTTCTCTGATATGCCACAAGTTAAAACTTTACGCTGGGTCGGCTTGGGATCTGATGGCTTTTACTGATGCTTGTATTTAGATGGAATCAGAAGTCAGAGACCTTAAAGGGCAAGATTTAAAACCAGATTTAGGCTTTTGAGTATTTTCAGAAGTGTGTGTGTGTATACACATCTACATCACTGCATTTACAATGCCATGCTGTAGCCCTCTGGTTCTGCAGCTGCAAAGGCTCTGGATGCCACGGGCGCTTTGGTGCTTCCCACCTTCCAAGCTGGCCCGGGAGCCACCAAGGGGTTGTTTTTCCTCTTCTGCAGACGGGGACCTGAGGGACTCGTGACGAGCAGGGAGGCCGTGGTGGTGCGGGGCTCTGAGCACACGTCTTCTCTGACGCAGGCAGCAGGACTTGGAGTCTAGAGAACCCAGCTCATTTAAGGAAGAGCCCGCAGAGCTCCAGGTTTGCCTGCAGACCTCTCAAAGTGAGTAGTAGCCGCAGGCGATGCCAAAACCCTTACTGGGGATGATCCTGCTGCTGAGCAGCTATTAAAGTGCTGGGCCTTGGGCTGGTGTTGCTGGAGAGAGTGTGTTCCCAGGACAGCCCGGCTGCGCTGGGTCTTTGGGGCTCTACAGCGTACAAGCGCTGTTAGGTTTTCAAGTCTTTCCCAGGCTATTATTTCCACTTCAAACGTAACACATCCGAATTGTTTGTGTGGAAATGTACACAAACCCAGGCCTTCCACCCTGCTGAGATTTTTGCCTCATTTGACAGTACAACGATGCTTGCCTGCTTTAAATGAGCGCCTTAACAACCCCCTCTTTCCTGCTTGATTTAGCCCCTGCTCGCACTGCATTAGTGCTTTGGCTTGGCTGGCTTAAACGCTCCCTTGCATGATCCCTCTTCCCACCGAGGGACCCTCCAGGCGGATGAACAGGGTGGGTTTGTGCCAGGCCTCCTGTGAGCGCTGCCCCATGGCTCCTTCTTGCCCACGGATGTTGCACCCATGATGGAGCAGGACCTGCTGGAGCTGAGCCGGAATGACCGATGGCCACGACCGATGGTTTTTACTGGTTTATATTATCGTTGCAATGTTTCTGCACCTTCATGGTGGTGAGTCCATGGGGAAGCAGATGCTGCTTTGCTGCTTTCGCTGCTTTGGAGGATGCAGGCTGTATGCGGGGTCAGAGATGCTGCTGCTGCCTGTCCTCACAAATGTCACATTCATGCTGCCGGGGCACTGCTGGGAGCCCACTTTTCTCCACGATAAAGCCCACATCTGTCAGGGTTCGTCACCAGGCCCAGCACACAGACATGCAGGGCAAATGTGTTGGATGCGGGGGCAAGGACAGCCCCTTGGTCCGTGTTGGGATGATCTGCTGGAGGAGCCACCGCTCGAGGTTCATCCTGCAGTGTGCTGGGCGGGAGGCGAGCGTCCAAAATCCTTTGGGAACCAGTCAGCACTGCACGTCCTCGGGGCCCAAAAGGAAAAACCGATCGTGCTGTTCAAAGCCAAGTTTTTAGGAACAAAAACGAACCTTTTAATTGCATTTTTTCACTTAGGAATGTGAAAGAATCGCTATGAACCTTGGAAGTTTGATATGTACCAGACCAGTAAATAGATTTGGCTTTGTTTTTTTTTCATGTTTTGCATACTTTGTTTTTCAAACTTTCACCAGTTCTGCTTTGTTTCAGTTAATGAAATTCTTCTATTGCAGCGCTGGGACTTTTAAAGCATTTTTGTAACCTCCTGTCGCGGTCTCCAAGGTATAAACATTATTTTATAATTAGCCTTCACAACTATGTTATACATTTGAAAAGGAGTAAAAAAAAATGTTTTCCCCCCATTTTTATATAGGGGAATTACAGTTTCTGTCTGGGGACTGAAAGAATGTGTGTGTGCGCGCGCAGAGGAGAGAGAGAGAGATTCAATCTGTCGAAATTTCATCTCCTGCCAGTTACACATGAAATCATCGTTTAGGAGAGAGAGTGGGAAATTACTGAACACGCTGGAGAAAGCCTCTCTCGATCCTTAATGATAATACTTGAAAATACAGTGGGAGAGGAAGAACTTCAGGACATTTGCGTTCTACCAAAAAAATCCCAAAACGGGGGAAAGCAACATTGACTTTCCACCCTCCGTTATATAACTTGGCATCTGAGTGGCTCTCGCTGATACTGATGGGAACTAATTTGCCTCTTGGACCTATTCCTGCCAATCCCCTGCGGTGAATTTCTTATGGAGACTTCCTATCGGGATCGCCCGTCGCCACGGTAACCACATGTGCACAGGCACCCCCGTGTCCGCACACCGTGCAATAAGTCCGAGTGTAAATAACAACAGCGGCGACCGCGCACGGTGCTCGAGCGCTGCCGCACCGGGATCCTCGCCTTAACTCCGGTGAAATCTGGATCCCATTCCAAAGACAGCTCCAACTTTTCCGGCAGGGAAGAGCCCCACTGAAAGGGAACTGCCCAGGGCAACTTTGCAAGTGGAAGATTTCCGCACTGTAAAACATCTCCTGCGTGTTTTCAAAACAGAGGATAAACCCATAGGAAAGGGATGGCTTAATGGATTGTGAATAATAGGGAATATGCTAGGTCTTTCCCAATAGGAACGCCCCCTTGAATCCTTCACTCAGGTGATCTACGGTGCATTAGCAGGGGCTTTTATTTCCCTGTGGAGAAAGTCATTCAGGCACAGTCTCACCTGGAGGAAAGCTCTTGCAGGTGAATGAATTACCTGAGGAAGGAGGAGAGGTGGGAATGAAGTAGTTAATTTCTGTCTTCAGCAACCTTAGAAAGAAAATACATGTGAGCACGGGAAAACATTAGCCTAGCTCCTTTGAAAGCCTCCAGAAAGATTTGTCTGAAGCGTGCATTGAAACGGGAAGGATACAGGTGTTTTCAGAGCTGCTGGAGCCCACAAGCAGGCCTGGGGCAAAGCGCAGTGTAACGAGGAACATCCCTGCCGGCTTCGCAGGCAAATGCAAATGTCCTCGTTTCCTCCTTTGAGCAGGACTTTAGACAAGGTGCTCCTGGAGCAAAGCAGCCTGCTTGGCGTTTTGGTGCCTGCAAGGATGGAGGGATGCAGGGGGCTGGCACGGAGCCCCAGGAGCGGTGCCGCTCGCAGGATCCAAAGGATTTGGTAGGGGCCAGCTTGGAGATGCTCCTCTGCCCGTGTCTCTTCCTGCCAGCAGTGTCCCCACATGCCGTAAGGAGCCGTGTTCCCAGGGAGCTGCTGGACTCTTGTGCCTCCTCTCCCCTCCCTGGCCCATTGCTTTCAAGGAACAGTCCTGAATATGTTTTCATTTCATTTTGCAAGGCAGTAGTGTGCTGAAAACACTTCTCGTTTTTGTCCTGTGAGTTTGTTTTCCGTGCTAGTTCAGCCTTTAGAAGAAACAACTCTCCTTGTTATTTTTTTTTTCTTTTCTGTATCCATTAAGAATAGTATTTTTTCAAGTTTAGTCAGAACCCAATAGCATGTACTTCACTGTAAGTGCTAAAATGGGCACTGAGCTCTTTTCAGAAGTCCAGCACTGGCTGTAACCACTCAGCTTTGCAGCCCACCAGCAGAACCTCGAATCCTGAAGGAAGGCTCCTGCAGCAAGCGGTATCAACTGGGAGGCGAAAATCCTAGGCTAAAAGACCTTTCATTTTTTTTTTCTTTTTCTCTGAAAATTTACAGGATATTCCCCTTTCACCTCTCTCATTGACTAATTTTAATCACTACTAGAAAATTGCACTTGTCATCCTTTGCTGGGCTTGGGTTTCTTTCTGTCATTATTCAGGTCTAACCCATAGCTGTGGAGAGCAAAGCGGTTGATCCGTTTCTTAAAAGTTTCAGCTTCCGATGTCAGATGATCACCCGTGTTTGTGGCAAAGCAGAAAAAATGCTGCCGGGGAAGAATTCTAGTTAATGCTTGTGCAACGTTAAGTAAACAGAAAGGACTTCTGATTTATTTATTTATTATGTATTTTTGAGCAAAGCTTATCAGATTTGAGAACCAGATTCATGGTGGTTGAAGATTTGAGCTTAACAGCACTGCATTAACTGGGGTATGATTTTTATCTAATAGAGCAGGGAAAGGGCAAGACTTGGATTCTACCTAACTGCATATTAATGTCTTTCAGCAAGTAAAATAGTGTGCTATTTAGGGTTGCTCACTTCCGTTTAGAGAGCAGCTTTTCTATTTTTAAAAGTTAAAATATTTTTTTCATATTGCTTTAAAAATAAACTGACCAGCAATCTACCAACACACCAGTAATATATCTAATTTATGATAGGCGTTTCAAGGAACTAAAATAAAATGGTAAGCTGAGTATAAGTGTTCTCTTATACAAAATAAATCTTTTCACTGAAAGTTCCCAGCTGCTTCTGAAATATGGAAAAATCAAAATGATCACCAGTAATCACAAGCTGAACTGAACTGCATATTTCTGAATTTCCACTGCTTTAATTAAGAGCAATATTTGGCCTACCTAAAAGCAATGATAAGTGCTTCTTCATTAGGTGCTTTCAGGGTAATTTCTTAAGGGGAAAGATAGATGCTTCTAAATCTGTCATTTGGTGAATTGCTCTGTGTAATCTGTGAGAGCCATTGATTAGTGCAATATGGCAAAAAGCAAAGCCTGATTGATCATCCATTGAAGTCGATGGATGTCTTTGATTAAGTCCAAAAAGAGCACTATAAAATCACTATAATTCCAGGCAAGACAGACATGTGCTCCAAGTGTGTGTCCATGAGACTTCCTGGGGAGGGATGAGTCGTTCTCCTGGAGGTTGTGACATTTTCCTTTTGTCCTGCTGAACAGAAACCAGAGACTTTGCAGGAGCGTGTGCAGAGCGGAGCTGTGCCGAGGTTGCCCTTCGCAGGTGCCAAATCCTGCAACACGGGAGAGGGGTAAGAACCTTGGATCTGCAGCCATCAGTTACATCCGCGTCCTACTGTCTTGGTTTCCCTCTGTGAGCGAGATGGATCTGAAGGGCCCCCAGAAACGTATCTCCAGGAGCCATTCTGGCTTTGGTGCAGTGGCCTGTTTTGATATCTGTGCATAACTTTTTGCACTGACAAAGTCATGACCGGCTCTTCCTCGAACCCTCCTGAGCGCTGCGGTTTCCAGCGAGGCTGTGTGTGGTCCCAGCACGTCCCGACACAGGATGGGATGTGACCGGTGAGAGCGGCTGCCTGTCTACAGGGAGTGCTGACGAGGGCCATTATTTTTACATAATTAGTTTATTCAACAAAACTCCCCAAATATTTAACCTGGCTTTTTGCTGCTACATTTTTTTTTTTTTTTGCGTTCAGACTGCTTGGTTTTACATGAGTGATTATATTAACATCTTTATCCCTCCCGACCCTGGGTAGATAGTGCTTTTTTCTTAGGTGGCAACAGAGATGGCTTTTCAAAGACCCTTGCCAATAAATGCTTACAGGGATATACAAAAGAGCAAGGTGAATTAAGCACTTCCCAAGTTGTTTGGTATGTCCTGCTGCATCCTTGACTACTGAAAGACCTCTGTAAACTGGCTCCATAAGCTTTGATCTGGCCTCTGTTTATCTCTCAAGTACAAAATGTTCCTTTCTACTAACACGTTGGTATGTGCTAACTATCTGTCTGGATATTGTGTGATGAGGAGGGGAGGGAAATGGCCAGTGACAATGATTTCTCTTGCTGATTGTTTTTTTTTCCCCTTTCCCACATAATTTAAATCAAAATATCTAAACCTCAAACCTGAAACCAACTTCACAGTCTTACTTTGTATGTAAAAATATTCCATTTAAATCAGCAGTAAAGCTAACATGAAAGTGCCAATAAATAATATATGCAAAGAGTTTTTTTTATCAATATATAAAGAAATGTGGAGTTGTGAAGCTGCTGAAAACAAGCATTAGGAAATGTAATGAAGCAAGAATTAGAACAGCATAGTTCCTCTGGCCATTATAAATGAGAACGCCAGGTACCTGGAGAACAGGAAAACTGATGAGTACAGTCTGTTCAGGAGAGAAGGAGGAAAATTTCCCCCAGGAACACATTTCAAATTACTTATTTATGAACTGATGAACTGGGAGACCACCTATAGAGAGACAGGAGCAAGCAGTCTGCTGCAGACAGCTACAGAACTCCAGCTAATTGTGCTGCTGTTTTCTGTTATAACTCCTGCTCTCCAGCTGGGCTTCGGAGGCAGGAAATTTAGGCACTGACTAGAAGTTGCACTTTCCCTCCTTCTTGTCGGCATAAATATATACATGTATATTTTAATCTGCTGGAATAATTCAGCAAAGGCCTGGGAAAACAGCTGCTGCCTTTGTCTTGCCAGCGTTAGGGAGGAGGGTTTCCGAGGGAAGAGCACCTAAGCATAACGCCCATCTCCCGGCAAAGGTCACTCCAAAATTCGGAGCTACATGGCCTGAAACGTGGAGTGCACCTTTTAGTTTCTTCATTGTGCTTCATTGTTAGATTATTAAATACGAGTAAACAGACGTAGAAACATGCCTGTATGTATTACCAATAAATAGAACCAGTATTAACCATGTGGATGCGTGTGGGTATGCATACATATGTGCTTCATATAAATTTGTAAATCTGTAGCCCTCAGGCAGATGTTCTTTTCTGTTTTCCATCCTCATACATACACACATAAGGATCAAAATGTTATTTCCCTTACACTAGTGTAAATGTGGAACAACCCGTTTGCTCAGTGTATGGGAGAGCAGGATGTTGCTCGAGTTAGAAGTAATGTCTAGGCATATCAAAAAGAGAAAATAGCTTTAGGTACTCGTTAATATAGTAGAACAAGATAGGGAAGTGGTAGTTCATTTACTGTAAATATCCAGTGGTTGGAAATTAAAATATGCAGAGAAGTCAGTTTATCAGCTTAGAAAACAGAATTTAAGCATCTGCTTGTAGGAAGTGAAGGGAGACGGGGGTGCTGTGATCAGAGCACTGGGAGGCTTTGGGATTGTCCGCACAGTGCAGAGATCTCAGCTTGTGTCATCATTTGGCACGTGGGCTCTACCCCAGCAATCCGGCAACTTGATTCATGGCCCACAAATTCCTGCGACCGGCGGCTCACAGGACGTGATGTGTCGGCCGACGCTCGAGTCAAAAACAGGAGCGAGAGGACAAACGGACGGGATAATGTGAGCATGAGGGAGAATTAGCACTTCTCTGAGTACCTGGCTTCCCTCTGATCTGTGCTTAGACTCCATTTGCTCCCAGGGCAAAGAAGTGACCTTCTTTGAACCCTTCCCTGCCATGATGTGATGTTAAGGGCACCAAGAACCAAGTCCACAAAGATATTTAAGTGCTGATTTCCTGTTCCACCAAAAACCTCATCTGAAGACCTATATCCATTGCAGGAGGGAGGCAATTTTGATTGCATCTGCTGTTGAAAATAATACTGAACCTGTTGCTGCTTTATGGGTGCTGTGTTTCCTTGGGAAATTGGAGACCGAATGACTTCAAGGCTAGTAGTTGTGTCCTGGGATCTTCAACCATTTCTGGCAGTGGTGCAGTGGCCAGCACAGGCCATAGAGCAGTAGCAGAATGTCTTACGTGGGTGAACTGCCTCCTGAAAAACTGTGGATCCTCCGCTGGCTGCAGCTTGCAAATGCCGTCGCTTCGGGGTCTACTGCATTTACCCCACTGCAAAATGCTGAAGAGAAGAAGTGTAAGGGTGAGAGACGTGTTTAGAGGAAAAAGATGCAATCGTTTGCCATGTACTGTGTAATAAGGTGTGCTTGGTGAATGCTGAAACCAAGAGCCTTAAAGAGATTTAGAAGAAATGTCAAAGATACAAACCTGCCAAGTACTGAGGTAGGTTTCAGTGGGAGCTGGGAGCACTCCGATACAGCACAGAAACAGAATCGCTTTCTTCTATCCTGTAGGTATCTTGCTAAGTCAATAGAGAGAAAATGTGCAGTGCTGGTGCTACATGAATAGAGAACTCCGTTTGCAATGCTGTCATTTATTATCAAATGCTAACAAGAATGGGCCCGGAGTGACACGGTGCGTCTATCCCTGCTCTCTATTAGGTTAGGCTCGAAAAACACTTAACAGTTTGCTGCAATAGGACCTAGAAAAACTATTAACCTCAATAAACCCCCTGTAAAAATATTCAGAGATAGAAGGGAACTTCACCAAACTAGAAGTTTTATAGCAATGAGACAGAGAGAGAAGGCATCAAGATTTATTGCAAATGTCTCCAGTAGCAAGGGGCTCAGGCATGAGCTAATTTTTATTTGCTTCTTTTATGACAAAAGTAGCTGAATTTAAAATAATCAAGGAACCAGTGATGATACTAATGTTGCTTCAATCGGGAAACTTAAACACTTTCATTTCTGCTTATATTCTTGAAAAAAATCCTTTTGCTGAAATGAATATGTAAGCGAGGCGCACCTCAGAGAAACTTTTTTTCTTTAAGTGTTCAGAACATTTTGTGAGGCTGATCAATTGGGATTTTTTTTTAAAATACCCGACTTGGTTACACTGGCAGGTATTCACAAGTGACAATTATTTCAACATTAATTTGATAGCTCCCGACAGCCTCAGAGATGGGATAGAATCACCTGGAAGCTGGCATTTTGCATTGTACCATTCTGTCTATATAGGAACTGTCATCTTCCGTTCAATATGGTAAATGCTATCTGCATACAGGCTTCTAAAAAGTTATAATTTCTTCTAAGTGATTGAAACTCATAGATCTCTCTCTCTTCAAGCTACACCTGAGAGGTAGCAATGATGACAGGCTGGTTTAACGCAGCTCTTGCCGAGATTAAGTAGTTGTCAGACAGATATCATTGGAGACTAAGGGATTGCTTTTGGAAGTCATTCTGAATTGCTAACTAACAGGAGCTTGTTCCAAGGCGGGTGCCGATTCTTTTGTTTCCAGGGATTGACACGTCTGCAATAACAAAGGAACCTGCACTGCTTGGGCCAGGCGGGATTTTATGCTGGTCACCTTTCTAACTGCAAAAGAGGAACTAATGAATGCCTCTTTCACTACGGATTTGCAAAAGCTGAATACGCCCAGCACCACTATTTTTGGACCGCCAGCTTAAGAAATTTTCTTATTTATAACTAGGTGGAAATGTTTGCAGCGATGGCTTTAGTCTGTCAGAACAGACTTTTCTATCGGATGAATCTATATGAAGGTCCAACAATAATCTCGGCGCTGTCAGCCTTGCCAGTTTTTAAGCATGTTATTCAGACAGAATTTGTGCACAACTGCCTGTTGTATTCTGCTCACCTCCCATTTCATATCCCTCCCATGACAGACAGCCCCCGATGAGCAGGGAGTAGCTGAGGCTGACAGGTCAGCTGTAACACAACAAGTTGTCACTGTCATGGGAACATGGCAACTGAAAAGTAGATGAAGTTGCCTAGAGGATGTTTTCATCAATTTGGTGTTATATACAAGCTAATAAATCTGCAGACTCTCTCGGTTCAGCATTCAGAGCGTGTGCGACAGAGAAAATGACTGAGGTTTGGGTAGGGAGGGGTGGCATGTGCTGGGCCAGCTGCAGTAGCCACTGGAGCTAATAGTGTGAATGATTTAGCTCCCCTTTCCCTGCAAGCCTCTCCTAACAAAGTGTCTCCCGTGGGACTTCACACCAACTTTATTTCTGTGGATGGGAGAGGGAGTTTAGGAAGTTGTGGGGAGCTGTTTGGTCAGAAAATGGGGAGTTTGGTGAAGAGTGAGTGATAAGGGGATGCCTTCACTATTGGAGTGAGAAGAAGAAACAATTTACAGGGCAGGGACCAAATCATTTATCAGAAGCCCTAAAAAACATCCTGAACCCACAAAACTGCCATGTCTGGGAGGCTGTTCTTGAAATGATCCAGATTTCCAGATCCTTGGCATGAGATAGTTGTACTCTGAGCAGTGGTCATTTGCCCTAGTAGATATTAAAAGGATGAACCCCGGCACAGCAGAAAATATCACACGAGGGGAATACAGATATTATAATAATAACCTAAGGAGCCCTTCTGGATATTCTGTCATCAGTTTGTATAATCTCGGATGTGCGAGCAAGTTTATTAAAGTATACTCTTTATAGAATAGTGGAGCCTGTTTAAATTATACAGTGAGACGTTCTACCCTTATGAACAGCTCTGGCAAATATTGAAACTTCAAAATGTACCGTGTTGTGTCAGTTTAATAAATTGCAGGGTATCACTTCTCTTCCCTGCATGGCTGACATAGTGCAAAAATTGAGTGATACAATCAAATAGACCATTTGCAATGGGTCTGAGTATTTATGCTGGTGGCCTAATGCAAGAAAACACATTGCTGTAGGTTAAATTTTAGTACAATTGGGTTCAACCACCGCCAACTTGTTCGTTGTGCCTATGCTGAGTAATATCATTTTTTTTTTTTTGCTATTAGGCTCTAGTGATAATTTCACTGGGGATAAACATACTCTCTGCTATAGAAGGGTTTTGACTGAACCCTACCCTGATGTTGTGCAAATCGACTCTGCTGTTTGCAAACAGAGGGTGTTAATATATTCACTGCGGTGTTATAACTGCTTTCAAAAGAAGTCTAAATTACCCCATAGTTTAAAACTCTTTTATATCTGTAATTCTCCTCTATGTCTCTTCTTGGTAGAGAACCAAATGAAGACATTAACAGCTCAAAGTTATGTACATTGAAGAACTTTGTGAATAAGACTGAAATTACAGTTAAATATGTAAATTCAAAATCAATATTCTCAAAATTCTCCACTAGATCAGTGTTAATGATAGTAATTTCACATATAACATGTTTAATTGCTCCTCCTCAAAGCATTTGCCAAAGAAACAAACCACGCTGTATATAATGAACTCCGTTTTACAGTGGATAAACAGAAGTGCATATAGCAGAAAACAGAGGAAGAAGGAAGTCAGTAACTGAAAAATAGAAGAAAGGTTTATAAATACAAATTATGTTCTTACAGATGAAATTAGATTCCACTGGAACTGTGAGATATTAAAGACTGAATATCCCTTCTTCAAAAAGATAAAATACAAAATGATGTAGATTGTTTTCACAATCATTGTTTTTTGAATTTTGAAACGCAATACAAATGTGGGAATACTTCAGATTATTTCAAAGTAGATCGAGAACTACTATTTCTGCTGGGTATCAGCAGAGACAGCCATTTGTGTTCCCTGTAAATTACCCTTTAGTTTCAGAAATGTCGCAGTTTCAAAAAAATAAAATAAAATCTTAAAAAAATCCCTATCTCAGGATCTCTGAAAGTGAACGCAGTGCCCAGCCTGCCGCCCTCCGACAGCCTTTTGCACTTGCTCACCCAGTGTTTCCTGCTCCCGCCCTGCAGTGATGGAGCCCCTGCAAGTTTGCAGCATCATGTGTAGATGTGCAACGAGGCCCTGCACCTGGACTGCTAAATACTGCACCTAGCAAAGGCTGGCTATACTAAAATATTGCCATCCTGTAGAATATTGTACATTATAAACTAGTCTGTGTATGTCAGTTGACCTAATAACTGTAATAGAAAACAAACATGCTAATTAAATTTAGTTAAGTACTCTTAAAAAGAAACAATGTGACTTATGCCAGTGAATTTTCCAGCACCAAATGCTGTTCATTCCAACTATGTTCGTAGCAAAATGTTGTTTTTCCTCGTTTCCAAGGTAAGAAATAACTTTATGAAGTGATGTAATCTAACATATGATTATATTCTCCTAGCTGTGCATTTAACATCCCAAACTGAACTCAATTTAAGAATAAATGCAGTGCAACAAAGCAGTTACACCAGTGGTCACTTGGTACCCCCAAATGTATCTAATTTGTAGCATGTAAAATTCAGTAGATTTACATTAGAAAATAAGCAAGAAAATAAATTTAAATGCATCTAAAGCTGGCCAGGTATATGTATTTTAGAATCCTCAATCAGATAGTGCATGCTTAGATCTAAGGCCATACTAACTTTTGCCAGGGTCACTTCTTCTCCCCACTGGCCTATGGGCTGAATAGAAATGGTTATAGAATTGACATAAAGCCATTTATCCTTCTTGTCCCCTTCCTGCATCCAGTAAAAACAGCTCACAAACGCTATATTTAAACTTTCCCTTCTGACTTTTTTTCACTGAACCTCCCTGAAAAATCATGTTATGGCAAATGGAGTTTCCTAGGGAGTGTTTTTTGGCAGGGAGAGGGTCTAAAATAGGTCAGTGACAGCTGAAGGATTGCATGCACTTCGTTCGTTGGAGGAGACTGAAATTTCTCCTGAGCGCTGCTTCAATTCCGCTTTCTCATTCCTGCCCTGAGTTTGCTCTGCTGAGACAATCTGTGTCAAGAAATGACTCCAAGCGCAGGCAAACAGCATGGGACTTCTACAGGTGAAAAACAGTTTGTCGCAACTACCCCAAATCGCAGTTTCTCGGAACCTTGCTGATGAATGAGTGTCTGCTGTTCTTCTGCACGGGAAATTAATATTAACTGGACCAACTGCCTTCGAGACGGCCGAGTGGCCATTAGCAATCAGTAAAAATTAATGTACTATTGGGAGTTTAGTGGGGAAAAGTGTGTAAATGTGCTGGGGCCGCCCATGCGACACGGGCGCTCGGTGCTGCCGCTGCCTGGCCACGCAGTAGCCCTTGGCTACAGAGAGATGCTCTTTAGCGGCGGAAGCGACTGCTGCATTTTTTGAGCCCCCCTTGACCTACAGGTGAATCTGCTCCTTGGGTACTATCTCAGTACGGTATTTTTCCCAGGAGCAGTAAATCGGGGCCTGTGGAGGCTCAGCCCAGCAGAAGCGCTCGGTTTCTCGGTACTGTCTGGCTCTTCCCGACGGCGGTTCCTGCCCTGCGCAAGGTTCTCTCAGCCTGCTTAGCTGCCTTTTAAAAAGTCCCCGAGCGCTTTTAAAACTGTCAGCACCATTATCAGTCATGATGCAACCCGTTCCCAACCCGGCTTCTGTTTTTCCAGTGGGCAGCTAAAGTCCCCCCAGATAATTACCTTGGCTGTTCGGTAGCCGGGCTGCATCGCCGGGGCCCGTTGCTGCGCGGGGCTGCCTGGCTGCAGGGGCAGAGCCCTCCTGGCTCTGGGCGCTGCCCGGGCTCCTCCAGCCCTGCTGGGCAGCAAAGGCTCCGCTTTGCACCCATGGAGTCCCCTCCTTGCAGCTAAGCCCGCAGAGGGACTCTGCTTGCCTCTTGGCAACCTTGACTCCTCCGTGCTGTTGTTCCTGGTGTGAGGGGCACGGGGGTATGGCTGAGCCCAAGAGCACGAGTTGCCTGATCGTGGCTGTCCTGCGGTATGAAATGTGATCAGGTGGTTACAAACTGAATCAGGTCTGATTTGCAGGGCACAGCCTGACCCTGCAAGGAGCTAACACGTGCGTGGAGTCCAGCAGCTGCCTTCCCCTTCTGTTCCCCTTCTGCCTCTGCCTCACACGGGCATTTTGGCTCGTCAGTGCCTGCCTGAGGTTCAGGTGTATATATGTATATATATATTTATATATGTATATATGTACACACACACACACACACACACACACACATATATATGTATTGCTCCAGGTGCAATCCCCGGGGAACTCATTGCTGCACAGGAGTGAGCACCTTTGTACAGACACCTGGGTCAGAGCTATACTGATCCTCTGGTTACACAGACAAGACTCCTGTTAAATTCATTAGGACTAATAAATCAGTAGATGAGAATTCAGTTGGGCACCTGGTTTCCCAGAGACATGGTGGCTTTCAAGAACGGATGTGTAGGTTAGTAAATAGGGGAAGCGGAGCGGTGACAAACAGGGGAAGCAAAAAAAGCGAGTTTGCAAATGCAAAACACTGAGGAAGGGCTGGCTGCCTTTGCTTCCCCTGCTATTTGGCAAGTGGGCAGGAGGACTGAATTAAATTATCTTCTGGTTTTGGGAGGTGAGTTAAGATGTTAACAGTAGAGTGTAATCCCCTGTTCTCCTCCAGCACTAGAGACAGCAGGTCCAGAAACCCCTGGCCTTGAACGCTAGGCTGTAGGCTAAGGATGCCTCCAAAAGCTGAAGGTTTTCCAACAGATACCATCCACAGACTAGTCCTTCGGGGGTGCCAAGGGCAGTTAGCCTCACAAAAGGGAGCCCTACCACATCCTACTGGCAGATCTACTCGTCTGAGCAGAGATATTCTCCCAACAACCGCAGTTGTTTTTAGAGTTTCTTGGAAAACTGCTTGTATCATTGGTGTCAGATGAGCCAGATGGGAATTCTGAATTGATGATCACATTTTGAAGCTGGAATGCAACATCTGGAGTTGATCAGCATTCCTCAGAAACTGATCAATCATTAGGTGGAACTGATTACTACCATCTCCTCCTTTTACTCTTGAATTACTTAGATTTTTTTTTTGCTTTTTAGAAAAAGACAGAAAGCATGAAACACAGCTGCTTTATCGGGACTGGGGTTATGTGAGTCACAGTGACTAACTCATTACACATATCTCTTGTTGCAGTATCAAATGGAGCAGGGATGAGGTAGATCTGCTCTAGTAAATATAAAATATCATGGGTCATATTACTCAGCATCGGTGATTTTGCAGCAGCAGCAGTTTTGAAGCAAGACCTTTTCAATAAGTCACTATATATAGCAAGATTAGGACTAATGCTACTAGCATCAGCATCTGAGATCATTATTTAGGAGTAGGTTACGTTTGATGCCAGCACACTTGCCATGCTGTGCCAGCCCCACCAGAAGTTAAAACAGAATTGCAAAACACCAAAATAATTTTTCCAGCCTGTGAAAAGTCTATCATCTTCCTTGCATTTGTCTTCCAGAAAAGAGAAAATGACAAGGCAATGTGCAAACCAGGCCATATGTGTCCTCACATGTGTTTCATATATCAGCACTATTGTCAGCCGCTCTGCAAGTGCTTCCCAAATGGTGATAAAAGCAGCTCGGCTGCTGCTTGCCAGGAGAACGCCTATCCTGCCTCTCCCGCCATCCCAGAGGTGTTCTGCAGGACCACGTCTTTTATGTTGCCAATACGCAACACAGCATTTACAAATACACATTTCCGATTGTGGTTCATGGGTTTCCAGAGCCGACACATGTTTCTGGAAAAGGAAGGACTGAAAGTACATCAACCAAGTCCAATATTTGGACCCTCTGGGAATATCTTCAGGGTTTTGGCAGTCCCCTGAGTTTAGACCTCTGTATCCTGGTGGACGCTCTGGCACCCACTATGGTTTGTGGAGATGCAGGGAAATGCTTAGTGGAAAATATCCTGTAGCATCATTTGTGAAAAATGCCCATTGTGAAACCTGAAAGCCATGCAGTTTTAGAAATATCTTGATTTCACTCATGGGCTTTCACTTCTCTGTTTTGCTATAACCTGAAACCCAGACCAGGTTCACTGCAAAGTTCTTGGACACTGTTAACATGAATCTTCTTTGCTTACTATGGAATAAATCAGGAATTCCCCTCAGAAATTAGGGCAGATTTGTTTAGGACCTTCCTTTAAGCCAGTTGATGATGGATTTGCATTGAAAGTGTGAGCATTTTGTGGATTTTCCTGGATTTATAACAAAGGCTAAAGAAATGTGGTGGTTTCCAATGAGTTTCGCTTTGAGATTCTGGGTCTGTTCATCATTTCATACGCTAAATGAAACATGAGAAGTGAAACACCATAACTTGTGTCGTGAAACTGAACAAAACGTTCCCACAAACTTTATGTGAGACAAACCACAGAGTAACCTTCAAGCTATAGAGAGATGTGACCATGCCACTAACTTCATTGCTGAGTCAGGATTCCCACGCAGTTCTACAGCACTGAACACTGGCTGCACCCCAGCCTGTCACCAAACCTCCCGCATCTGTTCTTGGTGCTCTAACCATTCTCTATTTGTATTTTGGGAATTCTACAATCTCCAAGTCAAGATCCAAGTTCCCTCATGCAGGTGCTCTACTTAGAAAAAAGTGCTCTACAAACACCAAGTAATTTCTAGTTTAAATACCCCTTTTCCTTATGAGTTAGCAGTTATCTGAATAACTTCACCAAAAAAGGCACTGGTTTTTCTTGTGCAAATAACTGAATATTAATGGGGACAAGAGGTTAACTATCTGGTTCTAAAGAAACAAAACAGAAAGAGAGAATAATTAGCACAGATATTCAGTGACTCACATAAGGTTAGCTAGGGAGCTTTTGGCAAAACCCAGACTCCGTCCCATAGAGTCCCTTCCCTCTACCTTACCACTGTTCTCTCTGTCTGTTCTAATGCTGCATTTTAGCTTTTGCCTTTTCAGGTCTATCACTTAACAGCTCAACTTTTCAAATCATGTGGTAGTATAGAAAAACAATAACCCTGAAGCAGTCAAGATAGCTGCAAGCAGGGAAATAGTGATGTTCCTGTGATTTCCTGCAGCACATTTTAGCTAAATCTTCATGTGCTAGCTATCCAAGAGGCAGAGGAATTAAAGCATTTAAGTCAAAGTAAAGAATTTTCCAGTGAGATGAAAAGGATTATGCACAATTTTCTCGCTTTTGCAGTGACTTTGTTTGTTTACTAATCTCAAATTATTGCAAATGCTTTTTAAAAGGAGATAATGAATTAACAGGGCGGATGACAAATAGCTGATTATAGTTAAACGATCTTAACAGCAGTGTCACCTAGAGCAAAATGGAATGAATTCAGTTTGGTGACATTAGTTGGCGTTGGCAGCCTGTTCCTCTCCAGAGTTTCAATCCTGTTCTTGCCAGAGCCAGTGATTTTTCTGAAAGGAGAGTCTGTCCCTGCCTGTGACACTAGCATCTGCCATGTCTTCTAGCATCACTCTACACCCACGGATTTCCTGGCCGGAGCTTGCTTGGACAACTCATCTGGGACACCTCTAAGGACTTCCTGCTTCTGGCAGCCTGGGAATTAGATGATTTAGGACTAACACACGCACAGGGTCCCTGGTAAGTGCAGTAAGGCCACCACTGCCCCACTGTGGGGTGTAATAAAGCACCACTTATGTAGAGGATGGAAAGATTAGGGTGAATTCACCGAAAAAGCAAATATACACAGCAAGTGGAAGCAATAAGATGCACAAACAATGCAGCCTATGAAGCACAACGGATGGGATTCAAATGTTCCTTGCTAGGCGTTTTTTACATCCAGGTGCTCCTTCAGCACTTGTTGTATTCACAGTCATACTGTACGTGAAATTCATCTGAATCTTGTTTCCGTGGCCTGTGGGGTATTTTCATGTACAAATTAGGCTGGCCAACATTCCCTTTCTGCAAAAATTCCCAGGGGTACAGCTTAAATGTTATTAAAAAGCCTAATAAAAGAAGAGTGCACATTTAATAATGTTAGAATAACACAGCCATTGCAGCGTTGTGTGCCTGCAGTTCCAAGCAAAGTGAGACTATAGAGGCACTAATGCATTTGCTCGGTGAGCAAATGAGTCAGGAAAAAAAAATCTCGTAATTATCAACAGCTAGAAAGGAACACTAATACTGCAGGGAACGCACAGCAAGGACTTCAGGAGCTGCAATTCGGCGTTCATTTCTGCCCCAGCCACCAGCAGATAGTGCAAACTTCGCACCTTTACCAGCTACCGTGTCAGAATCCTCCTTGGTGAGTTTTCTCCTCACCTTTGCCCTGTCCCACTGACATCTCTTCCCGGTATTTATACTTCTGCTACAGTGCGTTCTGTTTTCCCCTTCCTTGCATATCACAGGATCACTTTTCTCCAGGTATCACTGTCTACCACCAGGCCTAGGTATCAACTCGGGTCCACTCATGGTCATGATTAAATAGGACACTTTTGTGGTATTAACTGGGAGCCGCTTCTGCAGCGTGAGGAATGAAACCATGTATGAAACCAGGATGTGGAGGGTTTGCTGAAGGGAAGGGAAGGGAGGAAGGGAAAACTTGGACTTTCCTGTGGTTCCCTTGGACCTCTACCTTCTTCTTGCCCCAGTGAGGATCCAGGTGGTGGTCAGCTCAGGGAGCAAATGAGTCAGATGAGCAGAAGGGCCCTTCTTGGGAGGCTCCTGCTTCTCTCCAGTGGCAGATGAGACCCTTGTGGTGACATTCGCAGCGGATCACTGCAGCAGAGCATTACCTCATGCTCTGGAGCATGTGGCCCTTGGGGCCATCCCATGTGGCCCTTGGGGCTGACCCCTGCAGGACTGGGGCTGAGGCTGGGTAGCCCTATGGACTAGACACACGGCACATGGTAGACATGGGTGACACAGGGCTTCTGATGCCTACGAGTTTTCTCCTCTTTGTCCTCACTGTTGTCAGCTCCAGGATGTGGCCAGGGATGTGCAGGGGCCACCTGGAAGGCAAAAGTTGAGACTGAACCCAAACAAATTTGGCTGGAATTGAACACTTTGTCACGAAAGGAGCTCCTGTGCTCGCCCAGGAGGCTACAGAGTGTGATGTGCTCCAAAACGCACCTCAGATCTCCCTAGTCTCTGTACAATGGTTTTATCCTTCAGCCACACCCTCTCCTCAGGGCAGAAAGCAATATTTACCAAAAAGCACACGGTCATAAACCATAAATCAATATACTTCAATCAAATACCTACCCAAGAAACAAAACTTGAAAAACAAAACAAAACAAAGCAAGACCTGGGCCAGCAGGGCAGTATCTGAATTCTCAATAGCGATGGGTTTAGCTTGGCCATGGCACAAAGACAGCGGGAGCGTTCAGCACCCTGCAGGCAGCTCAGGGGACCCTGGCAAGGAGGTCTCCTTGGAGGCAGCGGTTCTATCGCCCACAGTGACATCGTTGTGCATTAAGCACACGGGTTTGTCCCCATGCTCACGGGGGTCAGATGAGAGTGGGGAAGGCTGCCCCGTTCTTGGATGTGGTCACATCAGGCACACAGAGTGTGTTCAGAAATGACTACTCCCTCAGTTAGAACTATCCATTTTGTTCCCTCACCTTCCAGGTTAAGCAAATAACAGAAAAACAAAACCCCAGCTGGTTTGCTTTGCAAGTGGACATTTTGGGCTCTTAGACAGATCCTGAGTTTTTAGGAAGCAAAATGAAACTTTGACACTTCACTTTGGCAAAGGAGGAAGAGAGAAGAGGGGCTGGGAGAGGAGAAGGATTTTCAAAGTAAAGAAAATGCAGAGCAGCACCACAGGGAAGGCCTTGTCTTAGCTGTTGTCTAACAATCCCGCAAGCTTTTTTGTCTTGTCATATGAAGAACATGCTAAAGACTACAGCACGTCTGTACAGCCTATTTTTTTCCATATAGCTTCATACTGCTTTTTAAATCTAGAACATTTTCACGCTATCCTCTGCTGTATGTACTTCTGACCCCCTAGTTATCTTTTGCAGAAAGTTAAAGAGATTTCTTTTTGAAAAAATTATAGTATGTCGGTTAAACTAATTTTGAGTTACTGATCATTAAAGTTCACTGTAAGATGCAATTTTTACTATATAAACACTATAAAACCTAGAATATCAGCCAAGTTTACCCATGAAGCATTAGAAAATCAGGAACAGTGGAGGCAGGTAAACCTTGACAGATCCTTTAGGCTTGATGCTTGTGCAATGCTTCCCTTGCTTGTTAAAGGAAAGGAGCAGTTTAAAGACACTTTAACATTAAAACTGAAAAATGCTGGTTTTGGTTACTTTTGTAGACAAGAAAACACTTCTTCCCGCAGGTTCCCTGTGCCTTAGGATGCTAGTAAAGTCCAACTTCAGAAGCATTTTTTTCCTGCTTTTACATTTCAGCTCTAACATTAACAAATGCAAGAGTAATGAGAATTTTTGTCTCTATTTGAAAGTAATTTTGCAAGTAAACTCTCCTGAATTCTTTGAATATGTCACTCAAAGTTTTATGGTCATATCCTCTGGGATTATTTAAAACACTTTAGGTTTGAGGAATATATTTCCTTTCCAAGCATTGTTTGTAGCTACTATGGGAGAGAAAGAGTTAAAATTTATTTCTGTGGCTTATATGTAAGCGAAATGACATTTTAACAATCTCTTTAGTATAGCCTTGCTGTGCTGGGACCTCTGTTGCCTGCTGTCTTACTTCTTGGCCTCTAAATAGAGAGTTATTTTCAATTTCTCCAGTTCCTAATGTTTTAAATGGAACTACTGTTCCCCTTAGAGCACCCAGTGGCTGGCTGGAGACCTTTATTGATATATATAAATTACTCCAATCCCCAGGGCTGGCTACAGATCCAATCATATTGAGCTAATGCGCATATAAATAAAAACCTGGAAGTATAGTTTATGGCAATAAGTAGTGCAGTAGAAGTTTATACCATCCTGCAAAGACACCTTGATACATTGCTGACAATCTCTATAATGTATTTAAAGAGGCAGTCTGTAGATTCAAGGCTGAAAATTTCACTCATCAAAGCCATAAATCTCAGTGAGCTTCTGTTGATTGGCTTGGAAAAGAGGGAATTTCTCCAATCCAGGCAAGAGCCAATATGAGGGGATGTGGGTCTGCCCGCAGAAGGCACCAACCAGGGTGACGCTGATGTGCAAGACAGGGGCGTCAGGCCAAGCAGCGGGGCAAGATAAAGATAAAGATAAAGATATCTTGCTGTTCTTGCAGTTGCCACCTTTTACAGTTCTCAGATGACTCCCCCTACTGAATAGAATGATTTGCAACCTTCTAAAAATAATAATAATAGTCTGATGTTCAGTTGATAAAGCTGCCAGCAACTGAATTATTCAGGCAAGCAATCATTTCTCTAGGCAGGTGAAAACAAATTTTGAGGATTAGGCTGAGCCTTTGGGCTAAAGCTTGAAAAGTATATGGTAAGGTAATGTGTTTCTGCTTGGGGCATCCCAAGGACAGGTTTGTGACCCACACAGTCCTTGGCATTGGGGAAAAAACTCACTGCAAGGTTGGAAACACTCAGGAAGGTTGGAGCAAGGCAGTATGAATAGGTTGGGTTGTTACAGTTGTTTTTATAATGTACCTTTCTATACCGCCCATACCTTGCTGAATCTGGACCTCATGGGGTTTAAACACTTGGGGCAGACTGTGCTACAATCACTGTCCTCTCTTAGACCTTGTATCCTGCAGGAAGCATCTTGCAGGAAGGTCCTACAAATGCTTGGAGGTGGTTGCAAGTGTTAGGAGGGAGCAGGGCAGGTGCCAGAGTGGCAGCCTAGGCTGCGAGCCTGCACTTGCTCTCTGTTTGCTACCCCAGAGGAGCAGCCCCGTGATGTGCAGTAAGTCCTGGCGGGGCCACAGAATGCTTTGAGGCAGCTTTGGAAGGTGGAAGAGCATTAGAAACTGATGCTTGATGAACACTCTAAGATACTGCAAACTTTGCACAACTTAGTTTCTTCATTTTCAGATCCTTCGGGCAATGATTTTACCACCTCAGAAGAGAGATTGTAACTTAAAGGAAAACTCTGGAACGAGTTGTCAAAGCAGCTTTTAGAAATACTTGTCACTCTTTCTGTATCTTAGTCTGTAGAGCTGTCATTGCTGTCTCTGGGTGATGCCATTTTAATGTCACCTCTTTGCTTTCCCTTCAGAAAGTCATGGAGGAGCCAAAAAAAAAAAAAAAAGTTTAAAAGTTCTTGTTAAGTTTCCTGGAGTGTCAACCCCAGCAGACTCCAATGAAGGTAAGGGCTGGAGAGATTTACACCAGAAAATTGCTTAACAGGAGTTAAATGAATACTTAAAATTATGCAGAACGATTCGGGGAGCAAATATATCAATTTTGGTAGCTATTCTAATTCAGAATCTCACTGGGCAAGGTTCAGTGGCTTTAGCCGGGTGGCAGTTCATCATCCCATATTTAATGCTCTTTTGGTATTTAAGGCTTTTTCCACACATAAACTTAGATGAAAGGTGGTTTGACTGGTTTAAAACTTGCTTCAGTTAATCATGCGCATACTACTATGTGGCTACTTGCAGAACATTTTAAAGTTAGCACAGTTTAATTTAGTAAGGAATCATGAAGTCAATTCAATTTAAAACCATTAAAACAATTTTAGAGTGTCTGCCCAAGGGTTTTGCATGTTTTCACTAAATGAGTTTTAAAAATACATTTAGTTAAACTGATGGAACTTTAAGTATCAATAAAGGCTTTATCTTACAAACACTAATGCTTGTCTTCGGCGAGTCCTTTGCATGTGCTTAGATTTCTGTCTCCAGGATCAGGACTTTATCAGTTATTGTATTTAAAAACAAGCTTTGTTTTCAATCTCCTCCAAATGAAACTACTTTAAAGAAAAGTTTCTCTGCTTTCCATTTCCTTCCTGTTTGCAAGGTGGAAGAATCTGATCTTTTCCTGCCTGGGAAAAATATTATTTCTAAGTCAAGTCAATCTGACTGGCATGAGTGTGCACGACGTCTTTGAACTCTTTCTCTCATGGTCCCACAAACCACAGTGGAGGTAAATAACTGGGGCAGAGCCTCTCTAAAATACAGCAGTATCTGCTCCCTCTGTTTCTCCTCTGCTAAAATTTCCTATTTTAAAGTTTCATTAAGTCCATTTAATTACACAGTTGGTTGGGAAACATTTGCTACAGCTTCTGCATTTCACTTTTTGTGTTTCTGCCCTTTCCTCCAGAGTGGGGCAACCTACTCTGTGCAACTTCTTGCCTAGGACAGGGTCTTTAAAGCATCAGGGACGGGGAGAGTGGCTATTACTGGTTTGGAGCTCTGTTATTTTGCCTTCTATCTGCTAGGAACTGCATGTCCTTGAGAAGGAAGCAAGGTGTTCTTAGGAAAAAAAATAGCTCACACTTTTATGGTTCCAATAATCTTCTCTCATTCTGAAAAAAAAATAGGAAATAAAAACAAATAAATACATGCTGGAAATGAGGAAAGAGGGCTGTTGTGTCCCTGTATCCTTGGACTCCCATGGAAACTTTCTGCGATATCTCCAAGGTATCTGTGTACAATGAATGCTGAGGCCAAGGTAACCAGCAGTTTTCCTTTCAATTAGCAGCAGAGCAGGATACGCCTGGAAAGCACCTCCTGAGTCACTGAGTCCAGGGCTTTGTGGCTGCAAGCAAGCGGTGTTGCATAATCCCTTTTATAAAACTATCACATCCCTCCTTGAAAGCCACTAGGTTTGGGGACAGGAACGATCCCCACTGCTAACCATGTGAAACCTTGAACAAATACCTGAGCTAATGCTGCTTGCAACAGGATTAAATCCCCACGGGGTGCCCTGTAGTTGCAACCACAGAGAAACTCTGCTAGCAGCAGCGTGGCTTTGCCACTCCATGTCCATGTAAGGGTATAATTTGCTCTATTCTTCCCCATAATTATGTACAGTGACTAGACTAGGCTTTATATTGCATCATGGTTGCTTCTATGCAGCGGCAGATGCAGCATTAAATGGCAGAGCAGCTGCAGGACGTGGAAGTATGTGTGGTACAAACAGGGCTGGAGAAATGCGACGTTTCCTTTACCTCCCTCCAGGAAAGAGGTAGCAGCCACCAGTCCATGTTTTCGCTTGTCCTCTTACGAGGGAGGCCAGCTCATGGCACCGTGGGAGACCTATAAGGCAAATAGGATACAGGCAAACATAGATACTTGTTTTCTGATGGAAACATCACTTTTTCTCCTTCTTCTCCTGGAGGGCCTGATCCAAACTACAGTGAAATCTGTGGAATGGCTTCTACTCGTTCGAGCCAGATTTGGAGCAGCGCCTGGGGCTCTTCCGCTGCCTGAATTCCTGTCATGCCTTCTCAGACAAAGAGGGCGACCACATCCTTACATCATGCAAGATGTTTAGTTTAGGCTGAGGGAACCAATCTTTCAAGTAGGCAGAAAAATGGGCACGTGCCAAGGGGCTGGTAGGAGCAGTAGGATGAGCCTGGTGAGCGCCTAGGTCCCTTGGGACACACATGCAGTTTCATTTGCCACAGATTCCTTGTGTGACCCTGAGCGCAGAAAGCCCTCGTTCCCTTGTGCATCATTTTATCTCAGGTGTAGGAGCAGTCTGGTTGTCTAGTCTGACACAGGGTGGGTGACTGCACAGCTGAACCTCTGTCGTGGGCCCTAAGCAGGACCTTGGTGTTCACAGGGTAGTATTGGGGAGCTGCAGCCCTCTAGCTCTGCTGCATGTCCTGTTAGGTCAGAGCTCCTATTCTGAGCCCTGTCCTATGCCCTGTCCTATGCCCGGGTGTGAGGCTCAGCTGAGGGTGCGATGGGGCTGGCACATGAACGCGCTGTGGCCACAAGTTGCCCACGGGAGCAGCCCGGGCTTTGCCGGGTGGTTTTGTGGTCGGCAGGGAAGCGCTGCCAGGCCTGTTCCCCCGCAGCCACTTACCGATGCCGCTAAGATGCCTGTGGCGGCCGGGGTAAATTAGTACTGGGAGCCAAGGGGGAAAGTGAAGGATTACCAGGTGGTTTTGCTAAGTTTGAAGGAGGCCAGTGAACCTGGAAGAGCAGAGCAGGGGGCAGAAGCACTGCTATAACCATAACCTTGTGGTGGAGGGGAGCAGCTTAATGCAAGCCAGCTCCAGAAAGAGAGAGACACAAAAACTCGCTGACTCTGCTGGGGACATCCCATTCCCAGCCACTGCTGTACTAGAAGCCCCCCTTCAGTTGTTCACACCTTCCACAAGATTAAATTCATGTCAAATGGGCTAAGAGGGAAAGCAAATGAATACTATACACTCCTCTGTATTTCAAAGATCCTCAGAGATGTTTCTGCATCCCTTAAACCATCACAAGCCACCTCAGAGCAGTCTCCACAAGCACACGCAGACCCAACCATTAACATAATTCTCTCTTTTATTCCTCATCATTGTGGTACCGTATGCTACAGTCTTAAACATTATTTGTTTTATCCACTCTTCAGCATTTTAAGATCATACTATACTGGCTAAAAAAAAAAAAATCCCATTTTTATCTCATCTGATTTGATATTCATCTGTCCCTTGCTGATTTCCCCCCCCTCTTTACCATCATTTTGGTTGGTATTTCTTTTTTTCTTTTTTTTTTTTTTCTTCAGAGAACATTGAGAACTCTGTCTCAAGGCTTCCAGATTAGACAGAAGACTGATAGGATAATGATGATAGTATGTTAAATGCTATCTATGTAAATCAGCTCTCTCCATCAATGGATACAAGATGCAGCTACATTAGATCCCTTTTTGACATACATTTTCATTTTTTAAGAAAGAGAATATTGGATTGTTATTAAGCTACTTTAGAAAAATCTTTGCATTACCAGGCACATTACTATTGTGCATAAAGTCATATTAAATTTTGGGATGATGTACAACATCATTTTCTTTTAAAGGCTGCTTTTAACCTCAAAGTATCTTCTTTTTAGCTTCTGCTGAGGGATTTGTTTATGATAACCAGTGACTGGGGGAGGGGAATAAGGGTGTTTTTTATTAAGCTTCTTGTAGTAGATAAATCTGAGTTTGCACCTCTGATAGGAAACTGGCCCTGGCTAAGGGAGAAACTGCTGTTACATCTCATCTGTTTCAAATGCCTGGGAAAGCAGCTCAGCAGATAGTCTGAAAGTCAAATTCACATTGCCTGGACGCAGTTGGAAGCCAGTTGCAAAATCAAGGCCCATTCACTGGAAGCATCTTGCCAAATAACCCCTCCCACGTTGATTTTTTCTTGTGAAAAAGGTTATTTTTGTTTTCGCTCTTGAACTTAGAGATTGAAGAATGAATATAGTCCCAACAATAATAAGGAGTAAAGTGGTGAAAATCAGTTTTTCTTTAATCAAATCTGTGGACTTGATCCACTTATCTTCAGTGCTTATTATTAGTAGTAAAAAATACATTTCAGCTTGTTCTTAGTATGGGGCATTCTGGATCAAACATGAGGTACTTTTGCCTTTTAAATTATAACAGAATGTACCAACAACTCTTAAATTTTCAGTGTGATCTTCAGATGGTGGGGTCCAGATAAAAGTAAATCGAGATTATACAATTTACTCCATGAGCAGCAGGACTAGTGAAGCTAGAATTTCAACATTTCTCTTCCACATTGGCTGTCTAATGACTAATAAAGGGTAAATCTATTAACATTTTCTCTGTGGGAGACATTAATAAAAGCAATTTCCTCTATCCAAGAATCTATTTTCATAAAACCTGTGTGTGCGTCACATCTTAGAGACCTTAGCCTCTCTGTCAAATTTGGTTGAAATTAGCCATTGCATCTGCAAGTTTTAAATGGGGACATGCAGATACAAATACATGTGATTGCACACAGCGTGAAAAAACATAAACAAATAAAAAACAACTAATTTCTCCATTAGAAGAACAGTGAGGATACAGGTGAGAAAACTAAAAAAATGGAGACAATGTTTCCCTGGCTGGTGGTGGTGATCTGAGCCAAAGTAAAACCTCATAATAATACAGATTATAAATGAACGATTTCCCAGGTTAGCTCATAGAAACCCACCTAAGTGTCCCTGCACATGTAGTGCAGGGACATGTAAGTGCTCAGGCCTGGTGTGGAGGGAGTCAGAATCTCAATTAGTGGTTTCAGCTGAGAGCATGTGAGGCTCGAGCAGGACTGGGATGCAAAATACAGAGCAAGGATGATGCAGAGATAAAAAGGGAATCAGCAGTGGTGAGGTGAGGGGTTTAAGGTTGTAGAGAAGTGGCTTATGTACTCTTCTCTGTTGAGTAGCTCTATGAAACTGTCCCTTGGTGGTAATGTAAAGTTTTGCTATATGTAGAGCTGTGGTTTAAACTAATGTTGATTAACTGATCAAAAAGCAACCAATATTTACCTAAAAATATAGGTTAGTTTTGCAGCCTAGTGAAGCTTGATGTCTCTGCATACTTGCATATATCCTTTGGCATAACACTGTTCCCACTGTGATTATGTAGTTTTAAGCCTGTAAGTTTTAAGTAAAGTTTTGATGAATGCAAAATCTTCCATGTATCTCAGGGACTTGCAATTGAATGCTAAGATTATTATAGCAGGAAATGTTAGTAGCATTAGGGGGAAAAGTGGAGGTGTTTTTTTCCTAAGAAGTCTCTTCTGGGCACTACAGTCCCTAGATCTGAACTCGGTGCTGCAGTCATGTCTGTCACAGCTGTTTGTCCAGCTGTGCTCTTGAGCTGATGCTGTGGGCAGACCTGCCTTAAACTGCTGGCCCACTGGTGCTGTTATGTCAGAAGGGATCAGAGCTGGAGTCACTCTGAAGGTGTAAGTATTTTTCTTAACACTTCCTAAATGGCAAACTCACATTGAATAATTTTGGTAATAAATGGCAACCTAAATATGTCAGGAATGATTTAGTGCTCATGAACCATGTGGCTGAAATGTAGATGAGGATAATTAGCTGATTCCTCATCCCAGATCCCTGCTCCCCTCTCCTTCACCTTCCTCTCTTGCCCTCTCCCCACTTTAAAAAAAAAAGAAACTGTTCTTTTCTCTGCTGTTTTCAGAGTCCATAGTATTGGGTTACAGCTTTGGCATTGCTCTGGTTATTTTGTCCATGTGTCCTATCTTTAACACAAATAAGCGGAGACATGAGGCTCAAGAGCAAACTAGGCAGCCAAATTCAGAGTGAGCAGAGCAGGCATCAAGGCAAAACGAGGTCAAAAAGAGCACTTGCAGGCAATGCTGTAGAGGAAGGATGTGTCACTGGAACCTCTTTGCAAAGCACCTGACAGCCGCATGATGCTCTCATGCCTTGTGCAGTTATGATGTGCAGAGGTGAAGCAGGATCACAAATCAGTTGCTGACTTGCAGGGATTTCTGATGTACCTCTGTCCGGACCCAGCTGTAACAATGTGCTTCCGAGATGTGTGGATGATTAATTTTTTAGCTTTCTCACTATTTCAGGAGGACACAAAGCAAGCTTTCTCCTTAAATAATTTCACTGTCTTCTCTTTTGAAAACTCTCACTTTGATTTATGCAAAGAGTGTTGTTTTTTTCTGTC
Source organism: Crypturellus tataupa (assembly GCA_034781795.1). Lineage (NCBI taxonomy): Eukaryota > Metazoa > Chordata > Aves > Tinamiformes > Tinamidae > Crypturellus > Crypturellus tataupa. The sequence goes on along the minus strand of JAWLRI010000995.1, from coordinate 985,250 downwards.
TGAAAAACATATATATATGTATATAAAAAGATCAAGTTTGAGCAAATCTCAAAACGTGCCTGTTGAAATATGAACATGCAATGTTTCATTTTGAAAGTGTCAAGCAAAATGCTGTTCTTTAACACTTTTACCTAGAGCTCTCTGGGTAACCCGTACCTGCTTTTTTGGATGAATATGTTCCTGACCATGGTGAAGGGGCTGTGCAGCCAGTCCCATTTATGCCCATGCTACGCCTGCTGTTACCTATTTTACAAACCAAGGGTATGTTGCATTTGCTTCAAAACCACCGGCAGTGACAGGTAGCAGTGATACACAGAAAGGACCTTTATTGGGAAGTTAAGTGTCATATGTAAGAGGGCATTTTCTCAGGCAACTTTTGGCACTTGGACATTTTGCCCTATTTGTATTACAGTAACTAGTATATCTGAAGGTCTCAGAGTAAAAGAAATTACAATCTGCTTTCTTAATATCTTGATTTATAACCCTGAATAGCCCATCAACTTTCACAAACAGGCAATTTACCTGATATAGCGAGGGCACAAAAAAGTCTTGGAGACACCTGCTTGTGTGCATCCAAGTCCTCTTTCCTCTCAAAGGAGGAAGGAAAAGCCAACCACTCAGAGAAGGGAATACAAAACATGGGAACATGGAAGAAAACCTGTTCATCTGGTACAGTGCACTCCTCCTTCCTTTAAAGCTTCCCCGTCAGATCTGACTCCTCACCTGAGGTACATGATCAGTAGCACAGATGCAGCTTGACACATCTGTCACACAGATGTGTGATGGTTGCTGTTAACAGCCAGCAGCTACTAAATTTGTCAGAGCAGTATTGCAGTAAGCCAAAAAAGAGCATTTTACATGAACTGGAACCTCATCCTTCTGAACTAGGGCTGCATCAAGGAATGTCAGAGCAATGTGTCTTGTTGCTCTCAGATCTTTTCTGCAGCTCCCTAGCAGGAGAGTGGGGGTGAAATGGCCCTCTCATGGTTCTAGAGCTGCTTTCTGCCAGATAAAAAGACTGGCCTTGCTAAGACATTATGACAAAGAAGAGCAGGAAACAACTCTTGCCAAGCAGCTGGTTGGCATAAGGAAGAGCTCTTGCTGGTAGAAGAATCTGGAAACAAATATTTGTCTTGTACTAGCTCTACTGAGCTTTGCAGCTGGTCCTGTGTTGGTCCCACATTGACTCATCAGGATGGAGCAGCGCTACTGGCCTAGATTAAAACCTACATTGATCAGAAAAGCATGGAAGTGAGAGATAGCAAAAGGGTCTACTATGATAAAGATAAAGTAGAAGGTGACAACCTTGTTCATAGCTGGTCACCATGACTCTGTGTAAGCAATGCATAGAGCACATCTCATGCCTTTGGTTCTCCTAGCCTCACACTGACCATTGAGAGGAGCGGCCAGGGCTCTGCTGCTGAGGTGTTCGTGCTGCTCTTCTCTGCAGCTCAGTGGCACCTGCCCTCTTGTACAGCAGGGATGGACTTTGGCGCTCAGAAGTAACCTGGAGCCTTGCTTGACTTCAATAGAGTGTTAGCAGCTTCTGGGAAGCAGCAGCTGCAAGGACTCATGCTGGGACCTCTCTGATGGCTTTAGCTTTTAAATCCCCATGCAGAGGGACTCGCGTCAATCCATGGCTCTGGTGCAGAGAGGAGCCGACTGTGAGATTTTAGCAATGTACTGTGTATTCCAGCTCCTATGATCTGCTCTTCTAGGAGGTGGGAGCCTTGTAGGTAAAAACAAAAGTGCATCATCTAGTCACACAGTGTTGTTTGTTTGGGGTCAACTTATCCCTTTCTCAAGAACAGGATATCTAAGGAAAAATTTAGGCTTTTAGGCATGCATATATATATAGATATCTCTAGTAGACTTAATTGTTATCCAGCCATTATAGTTTCAGATTGGAGCCTAATTAATTACTGGATATACAGGAAATTGATTAATTACTTTGCTGCTCTTTACTAGTATAAATCTTTGATTTACTGATTACTGCATTTTGATTTATCACCTACTGTGCAAGTAATCAATCATCATGATGAATGGATAAATATAAATACCGCCCATTTTTCAATATTATATATAATATGTGATATGCAAAACATATTTTGTTTTCAGTATCTATTTCTAATTACCCAAACTGGAAATGTGTATCTTGTCACCTAATGTCTGTTCTCTGACCCTTTCCTGCAACGAAGTTAGCATTATTATAATCAATGTTGAAGTGCTGATAAAGTCAGGCCTAGAGTTTGAGTCAGAGTAAACATTCAAAGGGAAAAACAACTTTTGCAAAGAAAAAAGTAACTGTGGAAATGGCCTCACATTTTTGTTAAAACCTTTACAGGGAGCGACTCTTTACTCGTGCAAACTGGCATAGCTCCTGGCCCAATTTTTGTTGCATATCTCTTTCTTCAAAGTCCTTCAATGTGAATCTGATCTCAAGGATTATTACACAGGAGTCTGACTGTCTGCAGTGCTTCAGAATTGCAAACTAATTGTGGGATAAGAGCTATATATAATTTACTAGCTATGGATTTGTTTTCCTGCTTTCAGAAGTCCTTTTGCCCCCCTCCCCAGTGGTTGAACACAGTTTAGGTGAGGATGGGATTATAGTGGGGACAATTTGCCTAGAGCACAGTGGATAGAGTAATGGAGCTAGTGAGGAAAAGCCCCAGCAAGCTTAGAAACCTTCTGGAAATGAAACACAATTCTGAAGAGTTCTGAGTAGATATTAGAGCAAGCAGGACTGCCATGGCCTGTTCCTTCCTGAAGAAGTGATCGTCATGGACCTTTGAGTGCAGCGTAGTCTTTCTGTCCCATCCTGGTGAGAAAAGAGCTCAGCAGTGACTCATCTGCCTGCAAGCCCTGGGCCAGATCCAAGGTCAATTAAAGTTAATGGAAGGGCTCTCACCATCTTCAAAGGATTTGGGATTGGGCTTTTGTGCTTACAAATACTTCCCAGGAAGGGATGAGTCCCACTGCTCATTCCAGATATGCTATGCTCCTACCTCTGCAATGCTCAACTGATGAGGGTTTCTGTTCAGGGTTTGATACGTTTGAGGATTCCCACTCATGTGGCTAAAAATTAGACCTACACATCAAGAAGCTATTGGTAAAATTGGGAAACCAGTTTCCCAATTCCTCCTCACTACTGTATTCTAGTTTTATTCCCATCATGCCGGCAAACATCATCTTTTTCAGTAAACACATATACCATCCCAGCTTTTGTGGTTGTCAGCATATCCTGGGAGGTTGTTGGGAGTGTTTTGAGGTGTGATGCCCAGAAGAGGTATGCGATTATCTCAAACTATCAAGTTTACTGTATTCTTTATCCTAAGACAGTGATGGGATTTACTTCTGAAAGTCTGCAAACTAGGGCTCTTGTAACAACGTGCTGCTCTGGGAGTTGAGAAGCTTGAACTCAATTCCTAGATCCATGTCTGTTGTGGTGAATGCTGCGCCATCCCCACAGTTATAGGGCAGTGATTTTTTTCCTCTTCCATTGCATTTCTAGTATGACTGTCTAGATCAGAAGACCTTCATGAGAACCTTTTAATAGCTCTATAGGTTCCTGATTTTATTTGGGAAGTAGAGTGGTACCATGAGATCTGCCTCTCAGATCTGCTGCAGTGAGGAGAGACTGTCTTCATCTTATATCATTTTACCAAACAAACCTGATCCTCCCTTGGAGAAGGGCCTTTAGCCATGACACCTACCATCTGGCATGGTCTGGATGGAAAGGGCATACCATGCCTAATCCTCACCAGAAATAGCTTAGTTCAGCTCCTGTGGTATTAACACAACTATGACAAGTTAGCATGGCTGAAGACTTCAGTGTTATGCTGCTTATTTGAAAAGAGATGTGGTTCCTGTCTTAGGACTTACATTTTAAAAATTGAATGAGTTGATTTTATTTCCTTCAGTTCACATAGTTCATTCATTTAAAACAAGTGGTTGCCAAAAACAGAATTGAGAGAAGCTTCTTGTCCACGGTGTGCTCAGGCTCAGCTCTCCTGCTCGTGAGCCCAGCATGCCTCATTATTTATTTTGGTCTGGGGCACTGTCCAAGAGTTATGACCAATGTTCTTCTGCTACTGATATATATGTGCTTAGAGGAAACCCATTTATCTGTCCTCTGTCTCTCTCCCCCAGAGCCCGGATTTCCTTGATTGTAAAGCAAGATAAAGCTGCTATCTTGACGTTAAGACTCTGGGAAGAAATGTGCTTGTGCTTTCATTCTCTCCTCAGCACGCATCTTTTCCCTGTCGCTGATGATGAGCGTTCAGTTTTTTCTCTTTTGGGTTTTCTCTATGCTTATCTAGACAGTTGAGAGGTTTTCCAGTGGAAGATTTAGGACCTTCTTTGCTCTGTAGAGTAATATATTCCCACTCCTTTGCTTTTGGATCAGGAAGGTCCAACATCTTGCTATATTCTTCATCTCTTGAAGTGCAGCTGAGGACCATTAATCTGACACTTGCAATGGTCAGATTATGGCTCTGGCAAAACAGTTCGGATATACAAATTTCAACTGTATTTATGATATCCTATGAGTTAGAGGAAGACAAAATGCTATACCGCATTACATAACCAGGGGTAAAAAGATATGGGCTGTGGAACAATTTGCTGCACTTGGCAGAGCTGTTGTTACTGTTGTCGCTAGGATGGAGAGTCTGCATAGGTGGAGTTAGAGAAGGCAAGAAAAAAATGGAAACTGAGCTGGAGAAGCTTTTGCAACTGGAAAAAAACATAATAAATCCATGAGCTACCCATAGCCCTGGGGCTTTATGACCACGAACAGGCATGAGGGAATGACTCGAACTTAACCAAAGCCGTTAATTACCTGGCTGAGATCAAAAGCATAAGTAAGGGAGTATATTTACGATGCACCTTACAGGATATGTTTCAACTTTCTGGATTTTTTTTTATTAATTGGTTTGATTAAATAGATTTAAAGAGCCTGGGCAGAGGCTCCTAAATCATACTCCATATTGATCTAATGAAATACTCAATAAATTTACTAATATGGCTCCTTTGCTTTGTGCAGTCTGAAAGGAAATGCCACTCTAAATGGCGATAACTCAATGTGGAGCCTCAGCAGTGACTCATGGCGGGCACGGAGGATGCCGGGAAAAGGCTCTCCTGTGATTTGCAGGAGCCTCGGGGTTTAATGCTGGTCGAGGCTCCTGCCGGCTCTGCCACACACACAGTTTTCTACCAATTTTCTATCATATTGACCAGCTTCTTCCATGGCATCCGTTTCACTGACATTCCCCAGCTTGCTGAACTGTGGGATTGTTCAATATATGGCTCAACTGAGACCTCCCATAGCAGAGCTGTATTTCAGAGGTCTCTGCTTTATAAATACACCACACAATGTGTGGTCTGAATAAAATAAATCCTGCTCCGCTCTGGGTAGATCTAATGTAGAAAATGTATGATGTTTATTTCCTCCTGATGCAATAAATTGAGAATGACTGGATGGAAAGTTTACAGTTTTCCAGTGTTCAGTTATATTGATGAAAATCAAGAGTTTGGGTGAGGACAATTCCCTCCTTCCCCAGGGCAGAAGGCTGTTATCACCCGCTCTCTTTTGTCCGCAGTTTTGCTGGCCCTCTCCGGATCTGAATGCCTTCCTGAGCCGCATGTTAAACTATTGGGGAGGGGAGGTCCTTGACCTGGTTCTGTATAAATTAGCTGTACTAGTAAAAACTGTCGAAATGGCATAAGATACCATAGCTTGCTCCAGCTCAGCTTTGCCATGCTCAGCTTTGATCATGCAGACAGTCTAGCTGGCAGATTCGCAAGGTGGTGAGGGTGAAGAAGGAGACTTGAGGTGGTGGCAACGCACTAGTATTGCAATCGCTTCCCAAATCAGCATCCTCTATTGCATATAGGATCTGAGCTAATTTACCTGAACTTTTTAACTGTTTGAATTTTCTTGTTTTCGACATGTTAATGGCCTGAGAAATGGTACTGCAAACAGATCTGCTATAAGCCAAGTTTGAACACATAGTTTGACCATACAGAGCTCTGGCCATCTGGAGATGAATATCACCAGGCAATTGCAGGACTTGGGCACCAATTTGTGTGTGCCACACTTGCTTCTAGCAAACATCAATAATTTCACTCATGTCATTTTTTGTCATGCTGGAATACATTTTTAATAGTCTAATATTGGTCTTAATTTTTAATCTTCTCTTCATTTTAAATAACAAAGTGAGAACAATATGCTTTTGAACACTGAAACCAAGAGCCAGTGTAGGACATGAGGGCTTTTCCCATAAATTAAAGAGACTATTCAACTGGTCCAAACATCTGTCTGATTTCTCTCTCTTATTCTTTTTATTATTTTTTTTCTCTCTCTCACTTTTCTCCCTCATTCTTTTTTTCTGGGGGTGAAATTGATTTTTAACCATAAACATAAATTCTGGAGAAGAGATTCCACTAGTGATGTATTTACTAATGGTTGTGAAAATCAGAACCAGAGAGAGACAGGAAAGGAGT
>JAWLRI010000995.1:930909-974400 GCA_034781795.1 Crypturellus tataupa | reverse complement strand
TGTCATGCTGGAATACATTTTTAATAGTCTAATATTGGTCTTAATTTTTAATCTTCTCTTCATTTTAAATAACAAAGCGAGAACAATATGCTTTTGAACACTGAAACCAAGAGCCAGTGTAGGACATGAGGGCTTTCCCCATAAATTAAAGAGAATGTTCAACTGGTCCAAACATCTGTCTGATTTCTCTCTCTTATTCTTTTTATTATTTTTTTCTCTCTCTCACTTTTCTCCCTCATTCTTTTTTTTTCTGGGGGTAAAATTGATTTTTAACCATAAACATAAATCCTGGAGAAGAGATTCCACTAGTGATGTATTTACTAATGGTTGTGAAAATCAGAACCAGAGAGAGACAGGAAAGGAGTAAGATGGAAAAGACATATATTTGGAAACAGCTAAACAAGGAACAAATTAAAAAATGCCCTTTGAGTAATAACAAAACAAACAAACAAAGAGTGTCCCTTCTGAAGAACATAACCTCAAATCTTTTGTCTGCCTTTATTACCCCAGCCCCCACTTCCCCGGATCTTGGGAACTGTTTAAACTTCAGCCTGCTAGAAAATAACCCTTGTCGTTAAAGAAAAAGGCAAAGCTTTCTTAGGCCCACAAAGCCTCATGTGCTCTAGAGAGGTGCTGGTTTATGCCTCGTGGGCCTCCCATAAGATGACTCAGGGGCTGGATCACTTATCACTCACTCTGGACTCTTGCAAGCTGCTGAGCAGCCAAGGTGGGCACCAGCAGTGGTGTCCAGGACACACCACCGAGGGACATCTGCTTGGGGGCAGCTAGCCATGGCCCCAGGCTGAGACTCTGTGGAAATAGTTCAAAGCAGAGTCTAGTTCAGGTGCTCTGAATCCCTATCCCAAGCAGTACATTTCCATTAGAGCAGTGCTGTGATCTCCCAGATGGGTCTTGCCAGTATTGTTCTAGATAGGAGTGGGACATCAAGAGTCATGATTGGGAATATAGAGACCTGGTCCAGGGAGTCAGCGTTGGCCACTAGAAATAAGAAAGTCCTCCTGGAACCAGGAGAGAATGTTATGTGACTTGATCTGGCCCCCAATCTTCTACTTTGTTTCCTGCCCCTGTTCATAGGTACTTCACATAATACACCTTGTGGTGTGCTGTGCTGTGCCCATGTTTTTACCAAGCTATTTCTCCATTAATTCCTGACAGCAGATCTTCCATGTATTTGGTTTCCATCTTTTTACTCACTGCTTTTCACCTACATAGACAGCAAACTGCTGTGCTCTAATTCTTTCCTAGGTAGTTGTGTAATACCCATATTACTGATGGTGGCTCTTGGTCTATAGTAAAATCTAATGCCCTTCTGCCTTTTCTCCTGTAAAAGAACTGTGGTGACCTCATAAATCACATCTTTCTTTTACTTTTAGTACATTTTAACTATCCCTGATGCATCAGCCACATCCCCTGATGGCAGGGATTGGGAACAGTGTCAGAGTCAGTGATGCCCTCTCCTGTCTTTGGCTAATAAACTTTTTTCTACCTGATGTGGTACAGCCCTTCTTTTCCTTCTCCCCCTACTGGCTCATTCCCATGAGTTTTAGAAAAGCGAAGTAAAATGAAAAGGACTCCATAAATACCTATACTTCATGATTTTTTACAAAGGAATCTTAAGTTTCCAGGAAAAAAAATAATTTCTGAGTTTACAATGCAACATACAGCCTCTCAACACTCGATCAAATGTTTCTGTTTCTGACAGTAAGCATGCTAGAAGGCAGGAGGGAAAGAATTGGTAAGTTATCAGATTTCTGTATACTAAAAAAACCTGCAGGGTGACGCTCTGGCTGCGTTCTTGGGCCGTGTGACTGCTGTGTGAGTCACCGAGGGATGTAACACCTGGGTGGAATGTGGTCCCGAGGAATTCGCTGCTGGCCGTGAAAGAAGCCCAGAGCTGTAATCAGCTCCCCCACTGTATTTGCTCCCGCTGTTCGCTAATGAGTGAAGACAAAGCAAACAGCACACTTCCCACTCCATCAGACTGAGATATTTACCTGTAGCTAGCGAGGTCCTAATCAAAATTAAATGGAAACAGGCAAAATTAGCTTGTTAGCATTTTTCTCTGTTAGCACTGGAAGAATGTCACTTTTTGCCTGGGGCAGTTTTGGTCACTTTGCCAAGAAGGGAAAAGCTATTGTACCAGCTATGTCCCTAAACATTTAGTCCTGAGCATTCAAATGTAGCAGTGCTGATGATATGACAATTCTTTCCTAATGTATACAGAAAGGAAGGAGGCTGGGGACTGGGCAAGCCAGCTCTTAGCTTGAAGCATAACATAACTGGCAGCTCGCTAGTCTTTTCAGTTGTCTTTGATGCATGGATTTCTATTTTTTTCTAGTAGAGGGGTGGCCCTTTGTAGAATGAATTTAAGCCAACTGGAAATAGATTTGCTTTTCTTAGTTGTCTTTTCTCCTTTGGGAGTTTTCCCCACAAGCTAAGGATGTGATCCACTTTTTTGTTGTTTATTATGACAAGCAGCATTTAAGTTAGGCCTATTTCATGTACTGCATTCTCCAAACCAGCTCCAGAGCTCCAAGCAGGTCTGTGTTACTCCTCAGGAGAAGATTATATTTTGGGGAAGGATGGCCAGTTGTCTGGGGCCTCAGAACTTGAGACCTGTGTTCGATTCCCAACTCTGCCATCAATTCCCTGTATGACCTTGGAGAAGCCATTTGTTTTCTTAGTGTTTTGTCTCTCTGCATGGAGCATGAGGAGAGCACCAGGTCCTATCTCACACATGAGACTGACCTCAGCCAATGAAGAAAGGAGATGTGATCTAAGATTGGAAGCTGGTTAAGCAGATGTGCTGATTTTGGGGTGTCGTTTCAGGTGACTAGACTGAGATCCCTCCTATTACTTTGAGGGCTTTTGAAACTTCGGGCAAGTGTATTGAGAAGTGCAGACTTTGCTGCTCTGTCTCATTGAGCTAAAGCCATAGGAAATCAACATTGTCTTGGCAAACCCAGGAATATGGATTAAAATATTAGAAAATAATAGAAAATATTAGAAAATAGAAAATATATACAACATCAGTACCATTCAGAGTTAAGATAGGGAGTCCCTGCCAGTCTTTAACTTACTAAAATGGACTTCAGCAATGTACTATCCACTGTGAGACTAGCAAAGAGAGCAACTTCTTTAGACAGTGGCCAGTTGAACTGTTAATCATATGAGAGGTTATTAAAATGGTGGTGCCACATCTCAGTGTCCCTGTGGCAGTGCCGCTGGCACGGTGACGTGGTGAGGTTAGTTCAGCTCCCTTGTACAGCCTGTAAGCAAGTGAGGAGGAGCTGGTTCTCTGAACAAATACAGCAGAAGTGGTCAAGGGACCACTTTGCTGTAGCTGTAACTATTCTCATGTCTTGTAATACCAGCAAAAACATCCTGAAAATTGGAGATTGCTGTACATAAGGCAGCTCTTTAAAGTGTTTTTGTGTGTCTGCCTAGATAACTGCCAGCCGTTAGTTGTCAAAATTTTTCGCTATATGGAGTAATAGGAATCATGGGGCAATGGAGAAGAACAAATAGAGACCTTGATTCCAGGTGAGGAGAAGGTTTCTCAGGGACTTTCTTGGATTTCTTAGCACTGAGGTCCCAGGTTCTACAAGGGCTCCCAAGGCAGGATAGCACCAAGAACCCCCCTCTTTCCTGCTTCTGACTTTGGGTGGTGGTGACAGGGTGCAACTGTGCAGACGGCTGCACCTCAGCTAGAACCTGCTGGGGTGTCTGTGCTCCCTGCAAGGCTGGCTCAAAGGCAGAGGAGTCCCCAGGGCCAGCAGAGAGCTGGTTCTTGGAGGTAAGCCCATGCCCATGACACGAAGGCTATGGCAGACTGCCTGCTCTCAGAGAAAAAGCCTTTTCTTTAATATTTATCTAAAGAACCAGCCTGGAATCGGCACATCCCTACACATTCTCTCTTTAATATGTTTTAAATTGTACCACTGATATAAGGCACTTTTGGAATAACATTAACATCTGGGCTGACCCCGCCTCCCTACCAAGTTTCAGTCTGATGTTAATTAAAACAGGCAAGTTATAAACCCCAGGAAATGGCAGCTGACCCTTGACTATGAATGTAATGCTGTAATAATATGCAGTAAAAAAGAGGCATAGTGAAACCGCTGCCCGGTTCATTCCTGGAGCGATGCTCTTTCTTTCTCGCCGCCGCGCTCTCGCTCGGAGAAGTGAGACCATTACCTCACCGGCACCTTTTACGGGCTGCTCGCGGGGCGGTGGTGGCAGGGAGCAGCCTGCACGCTCTGAGTCACCCTGCAGAAAATTAGCCCAGCGTGACAGCAGGAGCTGCTGCTCAGAAAGAGCTGCTGGTTCCTGGCCACGTATGGTCACTGCGGGTCCTGCGATGCTCTTTGGAAGGGCAAGGAGAGCCAGAGCGGCCCTTGTAGCTGGTAAAATAGGGAGGATTATCGTTTCTTTTCAGCTAGACTCAAGTGGAGGAAGAAGGTGCTGGGAAGCTCTGGGAACCTCGAGCTGAGGGTGCAGGATTGCTGTGAGCCTCCTCTGGGGCAATGTTTCAGCTCTGAGCTGGAGCAGCCCGAGGCTGCAGTCGTCACTCGTGCGCGTCCATGGCTGTAGGTGCAACTGGGCCTGTCCTTGGTGGACAAGAAGAGGAGCCAGGTTGGCCGAGACTGCTGGAGAGCCCCAGCAGGCCGGATGGGGTCAGGGAGCACCGGAGATGCCCCCCGCACGCCTTGCTGCATCTCGCAAGGGCTGAATATTAGCCACGATTGGAAGTAATTAAAGAAGCGTTTTTGTTGTCATTGGAAAATGCAATGCTGTTGAAATTGGAGTGTTTCCTCTCAAGATGTTGCTTTGTGTTGAACTCGAGCTATGAAGGAAAAACAAACAGAAAACCCTCCCAAAACAAGCCAAGCCAAGCCAAACCCGAAAGCCGATGGGCTCGTTGCTTTGCAGCCCCTTTGAATAGACCCTACAGGTTTTGGTGCCTGTGGCACATGGGGATGTAACCCAGCAGTGTTCAGAGTCCCAGAGAGCTTGTCCCAGTGTTTGTAAACAAATTAAACTAGCATTTGAGCAAATACATTTTATCTTCTCTGAGAGCTGAAGAAACCAGGATATGAGCCTCTGAAAAGCTGGTTTATAATGGATACACCCTGCCCCTTCTCTCTTTGAGGCATGGGAAAGGTCAACTTTTGTCCTCTAAAATGTGTCACTGCTATAAATACGACTACATAATTTATTGCAAATTGTTTAGCAAATTTATTGCAAACTATTAATAAACCTCCTTGAAACAGCACAATGAGCGTGTGCAATAAACAAGGAAAATATTTGCTTGATTCAAAACACATTGGATGATGTTAAATTAATGTTGAATAGATACATTTTGAAGGCCTAGAGGGATGAGTGTAACCAGCGACCGGATGCTGCATTGCTTGCCCAGAGCGCACATGTCAGAAAATGTCGGGGAAGTGACCAAACCTTTTTGTCAATGGCTTAAAGCTGAGATAAGCCCCAAGTGTTTAAATTGGCAATTCTAATAGCTACCTGAATCCAATTCAATTCGCAGCAGCTTGGCTTGTAAGGCAATTGGTGATACAGTGTTAATGCCAACTAATCTGATAAAAATTGACACAATGACAACGTTGGGCCATTAGTTACCAGCAGTTTTTATGTCTGTGTAAATCCATCGTGTTTTACAAGGTACAGGGGATTCTGGGAGCCAGGGAATCTTTTTCCCCCCGCCCCCGGAACCATGGAAATAAAGTAGTTTTGCTGCTGAAACAAACTCATCCTCTTGCCGTATGTGTGCTGCCTCTGAACACGAGAGTGTTAAATGGCAAAATTCATCACAACTAATTTCTATTTGCCGTCTATTAGGCTACATTGTTTTGTCCTCAACGTCAGGTTAAATAATGAACCTCTCGGAATAGAGTAAATTAACCTCCACTTTATGTTCATGTCATTGTCAAATGGAAACATCACTTGTACAAATGAAAAAGATTCATTAGTAAAGCTAATGCATAGGCTCCACTCCAGTAAAAGATAAGAGCGATTGAGGCCTTGTCATAATGCGGTGTTGAACTGCTGGCTTGTTATTTATGATGCCTGCCATAATCTTTGGAGATTATTTTCAGCAATGGTAATTAGCACACAATGCATCAGGAACAATTATGGAACAATGTCTTAGCTTGACAGGTATGCCACCCTGCTGCAGGCGAGCTATGATCCATGAGAAATTCAATCAAATCTGCATGCTGCAGGGAGTTTATTAATATTTCTCCTTCCAAGGCAGTTTGAAAGGCAGCTATGCTTGACCGGCCACCCAAAAATACTTAGCAGTGTGATATGAGTGTGCTCCTTGTTAGCACACGCCTATCTGCACAGAGACTTCCTATGCACTTAGGACTGATTAAAATAATATCAGTGACTTTGCTGTTTACCGTGGTGAAGACTAAATTGCTGCCTTCCCTAGCCGGCCACTGGGCCTCATTCAAGGTGGGTCAATGCTGCTAAAGGGGCTCTGTAAGGCAGTGGCAAATTCCTCTGCTGACACAAATCCTGTCAGTCTGCGAGAAGCAGTGGGTCTATGGCAAATCCTGCTTCCCTACATTCCAACCTATGAATCAAACTGTCTCTGATGATGGCATTTTTCCACCAAATAACCCAAATGCAGCAGCATGGTATTTTCTTATCTAGGCACACAGACAAAACTCTTTAAGCTTTTTGTTTTATTACACTACAAAGGACACTACGAATCCAGAGAGCACCTTGGCCCTGTCCTGCAGGACTCTTCTCTGGGTATCCAGATTAAAAGAACTTCCCGGTAAATACTGTTTAACATCTTCTTTGATCATTAATGGACTGGGAGATACTTCATCATCCTCTTTTAATAAAAGCACATCAGTCTGGAAGTGGAAGTGCTAACTGCACATTTCTTCCCATTCTGCATCATTATTTATGATTTATCATTGTCATCCTTTAATAGACATATCATGATTGGGATTTCTTTTGTTCTTAATAATGCTTAAAGATCATTAAAAAAGAGAATTCACATTCACATGTCAATGGATGAAGAGACAACCTTAAAGTAGGGAGACAGTTCTGGGTGAATTGTGGGAGGGATGGCTGGTTGCATTTAGCAGCACTGATCGTATTATAAAATCATCAGTCAGAAAGGAATTGTTGCTTTCTGTTTATTTTAACATTATTTTCCATAGGGGCTGCTGCTAGGGGCTGAAAGGCATGTCTAAGTTATTTTTTTTCCTAATGCAAACATTGTTTGGTGTTTCTGTTGAACACAAGTTCTTTCCTTCCTCTTGTTTGGTATTTAAATGTATGGATGGCTTGTGATGAGGAGCAGGTGGAGGGGGAGAGCAGGACAAAGTGATTTTAAGTCACTCCTCTTTTGTGCCACCATCTGTTCCTGGGTTGGAATGAAACTGAATGCACAAAAAAGTGATCGGCACCATAACTTTTCTAAACAAAATGAGGATGATCAGGAGAATCCCAAGGGACACGGGCCTGGTGGGGGAGGTCACACACTCCTCGTCTCTAGCCTGACAGATTGCTGCTCTGCTTTTCTGCTTGGAACAGAGAAGCCGACATTTATTAATTGTGGGTTGTTCTGCTGTTGAACCTAAAAATCAAGACCCCCCTGTGCTCGGTGCTGTATTAACACAGAACTCAGAGGCAGTCCTTGGCCCTAAAGACCTTACAGTTTGCATATGAGAATAAAGAAAACAGATGGATACCACAAACCGATTGCAGGAGCATGAAGTAACTATGAGACGATTATGATCCGTTAAACTATTCAGGTCAGGAAATGCACTGCAATACTATCCTCGATTGAAACACTAGAAGGATGCTAAATGGGCAGAGGGCAGAGTGTAATGATTAGATTTGGGACAATGGATCGAATGTTCTATTACAGAGATTGCCACAGGATTTTTAATGACCACTTGTGATCATGGCTTGCTTTTTACATACTACTCAAAGAAACTGCATCTTCAGCTGCTTTATACTTTCCCAGTGTGCACTTTGTGAAGACCTGGGTGGCAGGTATTTAACCCTTGCATTAATTTTAATGTGATTGTCTGTAATAACCAAGCAGCAGTCAGTACCCCACGGTCACTGCAGCCAGTACTTCCCAGAAGCTCTGTATCCCACCTCAGATAACAGCTTTGATAGCTGCAACAATCTTTGCAAAAACACTAGCTGCTTCACAGACCAAAGGGTGCTGAAAGGTGCTGGGGTGCAGGCTCAGGATGTTCTAAGAGCTTTTCCTTGATGCGCTTGTGAGTCATCTCGAGGTGAGAAACCTTCAGAGGGCACTAACAAATACCTAACCTGTTTCTAGCTACTACAGCAGTTCTCTAGGTGCTGTGGATGTGGTACCTGACAGAAGGAAGCCTGGTGTTTGTTCTCACCTGAAATTTATCATAGTGGTAACTGGCCCTCTCCTACTCCTCCATCATCTGCTGCTTTTATTCCCATGAACCCCTAGCTGTGACTTTTTTCTTTCTCCTCTAAGATGCATAGAGGCTATAGAGAAGAGCAGAAAGTGGAAATGTACAGTTTGTCTCATCTTCCCCACTAGCACTGCAGAAGACCCTGCATAGGAGTGACCTGATGGAGAAGAACAGCGGAGGAGACTTTGCTCTCCCATCTTATCACTGACATTAGGGATACATCTGTTCCCAATTTAACTTTGACAGAGCCTTGAAAGGAGCACAGAACACAAGCATACAGGAGTCAGAGATGAGTGAGGTGGATGCATACAGGCATCTGCAACCTTTCTGTGTTGCCTCTGTGCTTGTCTTCTGCCTCCTGTACAGCACCTGCTTTCTCAGTGCAGAAAAACCCTAGGCTTGATCCCACAGTGCTCAAAGGAAGGACTACTTCACCCTGTGGACATTCTTGAAGGACTGAGAATGGAAGATAATAACAACCCACAAGGTCATTAGTACTTTCAGCCCCTGTCCATGTCAGGAGGAATTGAAATTCTTCCATAACTGAGTATGCAGCTCTGAAGGTGATGTTCACTCGAGAACTTCGGCGATGCTTGATGGTTGCAAACACCTAGTCAATAGGATTGAATCATGGTGGCCCTTACAGGCTTGGAATAGTTCATTGGTCAGTGCAAAATGCCATCCGCTGCTCAAAGAACCTGTCCTGGCTGCAGGGTTCACTGTACTTGCACTCACCTCCTCTAAATGCTTGGATTCACTCCAAACTCTTGTAGCTCTCTGGAGTTTTATATCTTTCAATCAGAGACTCAGTGCTTTTTAGACTCCATATTAGTCTTTATGGGCAAATGCTGACAAAAGCTATTTAATGCCTTATACAAGAATTTTCTTTTCAACAATTTCGGCCAGAGATGCTGAGTTGAAGAACCAAACTAATTTCATGTGCTTCTCCAACACCCCATTATGACATTTATAACATATTTTTCTGTTTAGAGGGATGATTTTTTCCAGATGCCAGTACATCTAAAACTATCTAATGAGATTTCCACAGATGTAGAGCTTAAAATCATCTACGGTATTTTTATTTTTCTCTTTAAGTGATGATGCTTTCCAACTGAAAGATTTCCCATATAAAAGCACTAGAAACAATTGAATATGTACAGGATTCATAGACAGAGATCTTGTTCATTGGAGGCAAGCATTGTATTCGAGTCTTGTTTTTTTCTGCCACTTGATTTGAAAATAAGTTTATTTTCTTTGGTACTGGTCAATATTTAAAGACCCAGTTTCAGTGCTAGCATTCCAGATGGACAGGGAATAGCTAGTGCTATCTAGCTCTTCTCAGCACTACCACCACCTCTTAACATAAGTGGCTTGCCTTATACAATATTACTGCCCATGTTTTACGATGGGGAAAATACAGGAACAAAAAGACAAAGTAATTTGCCCAGGGTCACCCAGCAAGTCAGTAGCAAAGTTCAGAATAGCACAGGACTCCTCTGTGTTGCTCAGAAAGCATGGGAACTCTTCATTGCCCAAATGGATTGTGCTACTTATTCTGGCCCCCCTCCAGCGGCCAGCAAGGTCAATGGAAAGCCTTTTACTGCTCCAACTGGAAACTTGTATTATGTCCTTATAGGCACAGTGGAAGTGGCCATTCTGCCCAACAGGTGAAGTTCCCTCTTGTCTTCCGTGGTGGGAGAATTCTCTGTTATGCTTGAGGACATTTGGTGCTTTCTGTGTCTTTCGTGTTTCTCTTGTGTAAGATTGCGATGACTAGAGGCTTGCGTGAGGTGAACTCTACCACTCCACTCTACTCCATGCTCTTCTCTTGCCCAGCCTGCCTGCTTGGGAGAAGGGGAAAAACAGCAGGTTGACGAGTGCTACCCTACTAGACAAGGGACCACACAAGGTACAGAAAAGAGCTGTGAAAAGGCAACATCATGGTTAGTTAACTGAACCTCAGCAAGGCAGGATGGTCACATCTCTGATTGATAGCCTTTGGCTCTGCTGGATGATTGTATTTTTCTCTTCTGTTTTTCTTTCCTAATGTAGCCAATAAGACCCCTAGTTTTTCCAGGATCAGAGAAAGCTTCTGACTCCTCCAGAACCACCCCCTAGGGAATATAGAACAAGAAAGGATCTTGTGTTATTCCATGACTGGCACTGGGGCTATTGGCTTGGAGGAGATAGACAGGACACTGAGACACACAAAATTTGTTTAACCCTATGTTGAGTGGGTGTAAGCCTTGCTATCTACTCCTTTCCTGCATTTCTCTTGCCTTCACACAGAACAATTATTATATTCATTCAGCGAAGAATGACCCCTATTACAGAGAAAATAAATTGCAGCATTGTCTGGAAATATTTAAGTTAAAACTCTCTCGCTCTTGTAAGAGCGGAACACCCACAACCGAGGAAAGGAGGCCAGGCCGTTCCAGCGCTGAACTCAGCCTTGCAGATGTCTGTCACCTGTTTCTAAGGAAATGTGCAAGTGTTTGGGAAAGAGCTGGGCTTCGTTGTTATTGTGGGAATCTGAAACCACTCTGAACTTTGCCCTTCTATCCCCTTTCCAAAGTTCTTTTTTAAAGAAGAGAATTTGCTAGGCTCATGCTTCACTAGCTGGTTTGCATTAAGGCCTCTATTCTGCAAAATGCCAAGTGTTCTCAACTCTTGCCCAAGCCAAGGTTGCTCGGGACCTTGCCAGAACTGAGCCATAAGATTCAGATTTGAGCTGTAAGTTAGAAAGTCAATCTCCGGCTTGCGTTAGCGGATCTCTTTAGACTACGCCCCCACTGCTGGCCTGGGAAGGATGTCCTTTGGCACGCCGCGTGGTGCTAATCCACAGGAACACACTGTACCTGCAGCAGCTTTGCCATTTGTGGGGCCTATTCCTCTTGCCCTGGTAGGCTGGGTGCTGGGCAAGGAAGCAATGACTACCATGGCCTTTACTTACTGTTGGGGCCTGCTGTACTGCTGCAGATTGGTAGCAGGAGGACATCCATATGACTCTCATCAAGATGAATCTACCCAATTTCATGCTACTGCTAGGAAGGAGTCTTTCCTTTTCTGCCCCAGCAAAATCAGGTCTTGGAGGAGCTTTCAAGGACTTAGATTTGTGGGCAAAACTAGACCGATTCCCTCACTAGACTGATTCCAATACAGGTTCATGGCAGAGTTGGATGTTCTTTTACAGGAGAGGTGCCCCACATCTGGTTCAACCTCACGAATACCCAATTTCATAACATAAGACCAAGATCAAGATAATCATTCAGATGGACTGGGTGGGACTGCCATCTGAGCTCGTTTCGAATCCAGAAGCTGCTTCATGTCCCAGCTGAAAAAAGAGTATGGGTTTACTCAGAGTTAAAGCCAGCTTGAATGTCTGCCTCCTGCTCACTCAGTGGAATGTTTAGCAGTAAAAACCACCTTGAAGAGGGTGTAAATATTGTGCACCTTTGTATTTTGTGTAATAAAATGGTTCCTGGTCAGCTACCCTGTCAGTTAAGAATTATGTATCCACTGCTTTGCATGATTAATCAGATGTCAGGATGTATGTGCTCTCCCAGCATATCATCCTGCGGCAGGCAGTAGAGCGTTTACAAATGTAGAAAGAAAAAAAAAAAGCAATAATAGGAAAAAGAATTATTTTTATGTGTACTTGTCTTAAGACATATTTTTCCATTCAGTAATTTGAAAAAAATAACCATCTGGAAAAAATCATATTATGGACAAGGCGTGTCATGACATTTACAGCAAATATTTTTGCTGTTAGTATCGAAACCAGCTCTTTGCTCTATCAAGGGCTGAATATTCGTATATATATAAATGTTCAGTAAATAAAAAGGGCCTCTGCAAAAACTCAGCTCTGGGCAATCCTGCACTCTCAGCATTCACATTCCGATTTGTTTATACTTCTTTCAAAACCATATTTTTTGCATCTCAGATGTAAGTGCCTGTAGTCCCTTTCCCTGTGCCCTTTTGGTCTCAGGAGAATGACATTAAATGGCACTGCCGTAGAAGAAGTTCTGGTGTAAGTAAAGTTATCAGGAGGTTACCAGGTCAGGAACATAAATGAGGCAAAATTTCCAAAGAAATCACCAAGGTGATTTATAATCATGGGCAGCCTAGTTCAGTGGCAGTGGAATGTGTGTCTCGTACCAGGTTTTGAGAGGGAATGTAGGAAGAAACTTAACTGTTCCTGTTGTCTTCTAGGTGGGTTGGATCCTTGCTGGCCCCTGCAAGCCCATCCTGGCCAGGAGCGCGTGGGGCTGAATGATGATGCTCCTCCCTTCGGCATTCCAAGTCAAAGGCCTGTGGTGAGTCTTGACGGTAGGTATGGTGTATGTGCGGTGTGAGCCTTGTGGAAGTGTCTCCATGGAGGTAAGCTACCTAATGCATCCCCTTCACGGAGCAGCACTGCTCTGCTGGCTGCTCCACCCCAGCACGATTCACCCTCGGGCTGCCCCAGATCAGCCTGGATGTGTCCTGGTGTCCAGCATCCCACAGCGTCCTCTCTGCAGCCCTCGCAGGGCAGCAGCTTTCTCGTGAAGAACATGCCATGAAATGGAGACCCAAAGTGAGATGTCAGCCATGGTGGCAGGAAGAAAGAAATGACAACTTAGTTTTGGAGAACAGGAATAGGCAAATACCTTAAACCAGGTATTCCTAGGCCATGTGTTCCAGACCTCTGAATGCAGGGGTTTCACTAGGACTAACCTCTGCTTGTCTAGCAGTGCTGTAATGTTCCTTACCACTTGCAGCACCCATTACTTTGCCTACTATAACCATATATCATGGTCCTTAAATATCTCTCTAAAAATATAGCTTCAAATATTTAATCAAACTATAGACAGGCTAATATTTATATATTTCTTTATTATTGTATTGTCACACTTTTCAAACCTAAAATATTCTAGAAATCCTCCCTTTGCTTTTTGCAGGATTTGAACATTACCTCCTATTTTATACACATATGTACTTTATAAATATTCCAGCTACTTTTAGATATAATGTTGGTTCTCAAGATCTCACGAGCATTCTACTAAAGTGTCTTCACAAAACACAGAGGTAGCAGACAAGCAGCAGTTCTGTTTAGCCCGGCATAGAAACCCTGAGTGTGCTGAAATCTCCTTGAAACGGTAATGTGGATAATTCTTAATTGCAACATGTTACTCCTTTGACAGAAAAGTGTTTCTTTCTTTGAGAGGAGGGTCAGCTGGAATGAATCTTCTTAAAAAAAATCAATTCCCCCAAATTTGAAATCAGTTGATGCAACTCTCTTTGCAATTCAGTTTCTTATTAACAGACCCAACCAATCAGCTGCGAGTGCTCCCTGTTGCTAAGTTGTCTCCATAAACAAATTGATTAATTGATTTTTTTTTCCCAAGGCCTTTTAGTGTATAAGCAGGTCAGGCAGCTATGATTTCATTTTGCTCATCTGCTCAGTGCTGGCTTTGTAAATCAGCTTGGGATCTCAGTTCTACGTCTCAAAGATCAGTGGTGTCATCTGCAGGCTCAGACTGTGAGATGGACCCAAAGGCAAACGTTGACTTGCTGGTGCGATGGAGAAAGAAGGGAGAGCATGACTGGATGTCAGTGTCAGAGGGGAAACCATCTCCACTCTGGATTTGGAGTATCTGCATCCAAACCTAGCCTAGGTTGAGTCTAGAAAAACAGAATGCATTTTTTAATCCGACTTCCAGCTGCTTGTGAGTGAGATCCTGTCTGAAAATCTGTTAGAACAGGCTAATATTAACCTGCTTCCATGCTTTGGGGAAAAATCCTGGTGAGAACAACTTCTGAGATTTTAGATACCTCATGTATGGCCTTGGATTTCCGCTTGCTTTTAAGTCTGGTTTAATCTCACGTCTATAGCAAAGGTGCCTTTGCAGATGACTTCTGCATAAAGGGCTTTTATTGAAGAGAGCTTCAAGTCCTTAAGAATCTCTTATGTGTTTCTGCCTGGCTGCACTATTTCTGTGTCTGCTTGAAACATAAGTCTATTTTGCCCAGCACATTCCTGCTTGAAAATTCAGCACTGTTTTCGAAGCCTATGGCAGGCAGCAAAACAGCCGACATACCGTGTGAGCCTGCTGCAGGACTGTTTAAAAGTCAGAAAACAGGAATAGTCCCATAGCACACTAAGTAGAATTAAAATATGCATTAAAAAAAAAAAAAAAAAAGGTATCCTAGCTCATCCATTTCCCCCAAAGCATCTCTGAGCCTAGTGAGCCACCTTTACTGCAGCAGCCCTGCACGTCACGGCTTCAGGCTGCACAGGGAAACAGCAGAGTAGCAGGAGGGGAATTTTTATGTTCTGCTACTGCCAACTTTTCTCCCCGAAGAAGAATTTGGGAGGAAAGATGATGGCCTGTTGTGCTGCTACATCTTCTGAAAAAAAAGGAGGTTTCTCATAACATGGGGAACGTGACACTGCAGAAGATGAACCTTCTGGCCATCACAACCACAGCAGTGAGAGAGATGGCACAAAGGGCTCACTCAGGAGCGGGCATGGTCCCGAGAAAGGACAAATGAACCCCATCTCTTTGGGAATGGAGGAAAAAGCCTTCTTTGGAATGGGAATGACATAGGCTGGGCGAGCTGGCCTACAGCTGCCTCGCATTGGTAATGACACCAAATGACTTTTGGCTGGTCATATGCAATCCCTTTTAAAGCTTCCTCCAACCCACCCTGCCTTTTCTGAACTGTGGGCTGGCCAGAGAGGTAAGAGGAGCTCCTTGTGCTATTGCTTATGAGGCTTGTTAGTATTAGCAGATTAATTTATTCAAGGCAAAAGATCTCTGGACTCTTATTTATGTGTTTACCTAAAGCAAGTTGAAAAGTTGCTATTTTCAAGCACAAGCTAGTGCAAGATGAGTGCCTAGGGCAATTTCTCGTGTGGAAGTGTGTGAGGATACTACATGTGTGCAACCTGGGAGCTGGGGAGCCAGCTGACACAGCTAGAGGGTATTTGAGGAACTTGTATGATGAGGTTCCTATCGGAGGGCTTGGTAAAAAGATTAAAGCTAAAATGTTTTAGCCAGAGGTTGAAGTGTTTGTGTCTGGGACTTTTTTGTTTTTGTAATTTTAAGAAATGTGTATTTCCTGAATCTGGTAATGAATAACAAACTGAGTATTCACTGGATATTTTGGGCTGAAGACAACAATTCCAAAATGTTAATACTCTGTATGCTCCTTCATGTAGTTCTTCCTTTTCTTGCCCCAGCTGTAACCAAAGAATGCAACAGCATCCACGTGGTTCAGGAGTGGGTCCCTTTCTGCTTCTGTCTTTTCTTCCTCTGACCTAAAAGACATTTTTTCTTCTCTTTTCACAATTCTTGCACTGTCTACAAGCTAAAGGAGTGAGACCAATTAGAGAAGCACCTGTAATTCCATCACATTTAGTGGCAAAACAAAAAGGTGAGGGAGGCTGGGGGGAGGAAGAAAGAGGGAAAAAAAAGATGTTTAAAAAAGACCCCACATATTTCAAACTAAAAACTTCTCAGTTTGGGAGTAGAAAGTCTGGGATTTTTTAAAAAGCCATTCCTTTTCTATTTGTTTAAATCGGTTCCAGTGCTATCAAGTTAGCTTAGAAACATGAGTGAAAGAGTCAAGAGGTTCAAAATGCAGCCTTTTTAACAGTAAATTGAATTTCCAGAAGGATTTCACGGTTTCTGGTAGAGAAAGATTGATGATTTGGGGGAGTCAAGATTTGGACTACATTTTAGGTTGTAAAGCTGGAATCTTCTGAACTTTTTTCTGTAAATTTTGGCTCCAGAACAGCAAACATCTCAATGCATTATCTCAGTTTGTAAGAGCATCACAAAAGTTGCTGCTTTAATGAGCTGCGACTTTTCCCCTTTCAGGTTAGTTACAAAACCAAAACACCAGTGGCTCAAGGTTGAGGCTGAACATATCCCCAAATTTGGAGGTGCTAATCTTCAGGATTTTGGCTTCTACCTGTCTCCAGTCAAAATGTTTCACACAACTTCATTGCTTGCCTAAGCAAATTGAAGGCAGTTGCTTATTTGTTTGTTTCTCTATTCTCAAAGTAATTAAAAGCTAATTCTCTCTATGCTGGAAACAATACTCTGAAGTAGAAAAAAAATAAGTTTTATTAATACCAAGGCTTTTGTTATTGATCCTAACACTACAATTATGCCTCTGTTCAAGGTGATTCAAGGTAATCATAGTCTTTCTCTGGGGATCTGAAAGCCCTTTCCAAACACTAATTGAATATCTTGCCTTAGAAAGAAGATGGGATGAAGCTTATGCACTGAGGTAAATATTACCAGTGCATCAGCTTCAAATATCTAAGTTGGGCATAGCAATGCCAAGAGACACCCGCAAATGTTGTGCTCTCGCACAATGACTCGTTGAGTGATGTGCTGGCCCGGATGCTGTCATGGGACCTTCCTCTGCTCGCCTCTGTTTCTGGCAGTACATACCTGCCCCAGGGCAGAATGTGATAGAGACCAGTCCATGTAGATTTAGGAGGAGGAGAACAAGCTCTTCCTATTTCCTTTTATCCTTTCCCAGGCTGCCAGCAGCAGGGTCAGTTCATCCTCAGGACATGACTTGCTCCTTCTACCACTGGAGGCAGCCAAGGCCTTCTGTGAGACTTACTGTTTTTTTTTTTTTTTTTTTTTTTTTTTGTGTTCCCGTGTAACCAGTCTGATTCTTATATAGGCTTCTTCTCCACCCTTTAAAAAACACAAAACAAACAAACAAACAAAAACTTAAAAACTTTTATGTGTCAATGAGCCTTAAAAGGTCCCTTCAAATGCCAGAACCACAAACTGTGGAGAAACATAGCATGACACTCTAGGTATGTTTTCCTTTTGACTTCCTTTTTCATCTCTAGAGGAAAGAGGGACCTTTTACTATGGGTCTTATTGGGTGTTCATTTTCTTTTCAGAGGTAGGGCACTAACTCTGCCATCCCAGGAGTGTATGACCTCTATCCCTCAAAAAGAAGACAGGCACCCCCTGCTCATCATCATTAATCTTAAACTTTACCTCTCATTAATGTGTCAACAAAACAACCTTTTCTTATGCCACCCTTTGATATGCTGGACATATGTCAGAAAGACATGGGCCATCCACATCTTATCTTACATTAAGAAGAGTTATCCAGAAATGTACCTTCATTACTGCGACAGTCATGTCAAAAAGGATCGATTTATTGTCAACGCATCCAACCTAACAATGTTAATGGACTCTTCAGACGTCTTCTCCTTCTCATTTGTTTCCTACATGCCTATCAAAGAGACAAAGCAAGATAGTTACCGAGCTCTGGGGAGTGGTGTGTGTGTGAAGGGAGCCCGTGACAGCTCCTTGGGCTGCCTATAATGAGGGGAGATGGGGTCCAGGGGGAGGGATTGGGAAGGGGGTTCTCCAACACTGAGCAACTCACAGCAAAACTTCCTCTGATGCTATATTTTCCTCAAATTTTATCAGTTCTTTGGGGGATTAGTTAACAACGAGTTGGGTTATTCCACTGGTTAGCAGTATCTGGAAAGGCTTTGCCCATACTTCACCCCTGCATATCTGCCTGAGGCACCACGTAGCCAGGGGCTTGAGCTGGCAGTGCTCAGAGCGCTGGTGGAGGAGATGTCCTCTGGAACTGTCACAAGGTGAATGCTTGATATTGGGCAGAAGCGTTTTCTACATTGCGTCTTTGCCAAGTCAGTCACTGGGAAACCTATTCTGAGAAAGATTCTGCATTCCTGTTATGAATGAACTTGCTTTCTGCCAAAGTATGACCGGCTGTCTGGTGCTAATCAGTGGTAACAGGATGACCTTTGCAAGTGAATAGAGCAAAAGGCAATTTGTCTTATAGAACTTGTACAACTGTTTTGTTTAATGAAACAACATGATTATAATCTTCCCACAAAGGCACGTAATTAAAGCAAATCTCCCTCACATGTTGCTAGGTGTTTACATAACTCATCCTTCTCCCTTATCGAATGATGTGTACAATGCACTCCTGACTCCCGCAGAACTTGGATTGTGTAACCTTAATCAAACCCGATAAACAAATGTGTTTCCTATAATACTGGAACAGCATCAGCACAACTTGGAGCACGTTTATTTATGCACCCGGGTTCTGTTTTTTTAAAAAAAAAAAAAAAAAAAACACTAGCCAGTGTACAGTATTTAAACAACCGTGGGGAATGCAGAAAAATATGTTATTACTAAGGGTACAGATAATGCTCACTCGGTGCCGGTTATATTCTTCATCTAGTTCAAACTGCCAATCTTGGCTTCAGTTTGTTATTTGAAAGATGATTGAGAGGATGTGGTGTTGACACTTGTACTTTTTAAGTGAAAGCTATCACAAAATGATTTGTTTGCAAGCATTTACTAAACACAAACCATGAAGGCACGTTAAGATCTCTGCTGTCTACCTTGACACTGTCCTGCTGAACTGCTGAAGCTAAGCTTGGTTCATTCAAATGTCATTTCACAGGAACTGAATAGAATGATCAAACTGCTCGTATAACCTTAAGGTCTGAGTCTTGAAAGTTTTCCTTTTCTTTTTCTTTTTTCTTTTTTTTTTTTTTTTCTTCCTACTTTATGTGGGAAAACTACAGAACTTACTTTCAGTGCACAGGAAAAAGTGTGTTAATGTGCCAACATCAAGTGAATTCCACGAGTCTTCTATTCATTAAATTCCCAGTTCCTCTGCATATAATTTATGTCAGTTCAGTTATACTCCTCCAGGGTGTGCTACTAAAAGAAAAAAGAAACAGGTATTTAGCCAAAAAGAGGTTTTTTTGGCTCCAGAAATCAACTTACACCTACTGACAAAGGAAAAACAGACATGCTTTGCCAAAAAACAAATAACCAGGCCTATTTTTTTTAAAGCCTGCAGTTAGGATGTATAACATTTACATTGTTCTTTAGAGATTCCCTTTTCCTAGCACACAGGCAAAACAAAAAGTTTTTCTTTCCGTGATCTGCCTTGTACTATGTGATCCTCCTCAT
This sequence comes from Crypturellus tataupa, assembly GCA_034781795.1. Classification (NCBI taxonomy): domain Eukaryota; kingdom Metazoa; phylum Chordata; class Aves; order Tinamiformes; family Tinamidae; genus Crypturellus; species Crypturellus tataupa. The sequence continues at coordinate 954,944 of JAWLRI010000995.1, read as the reverse complement.
AGTATCTGGTAGTGACTTCATGCTCGTAGGCGGGCTGCTCAGAGCCGAACCTGAACCAGGGCTTGGACCCAGCGCCGCAGCTGGGAGCAATTAGCTCTGTGTCCGGGTTCTGGCTTGGACTTGCTGATAGTGAAGCTGGCCATTGGACAGTGTAAAACAGTCCAGAACTGTTAGTCAGATACAGTCATGTTAAAAAGAAAGGGCTAAATTACTTCTGCTCACGGAAGGCACTTCAACTGCTAGCAAAATAGATACTCCTGCTCCCTCTCCCCTCCTAAAACCAGCCCGTTTTCTGGGGCTTCCTTGAAGGCTTGGGTTTGGCGGCTGGGTGGAACACAGGGCCCAGTTTGCTGGGAGGCATCAGGTTGCGCAGTACCTTGTGTTAGGCTCTAAGTTAATTACATTAATGGGAGCACTGAGATTCCTCAAAGCTGCCACCCTGCGTACGGCGGCTTCCTGCCTGGCACGGCTCTCCCGAGCGGGATCAGCGCAAGGGCAGATGCCTGGAGAGAGGGGCCGACTGTCCATTTGCGCGGTGAGGGAAGGGGTGAGAAAGCCAACACGCTGTGAGAACCTGATTCCCGAGGTCCTGGCTGAATTCTTGTTACTTGCCTCCATAAATTCTGGCAGGCTCTAAAGGCTCATCTATAAAAGAAAGTGAGAGAGAGAAAAACTCTGAAGACAGACTCTGAGTGGGTGGGAGACTTGATTAATAGCGGTGTCAGACAAAAAGAGAAGGACATATTTTAAAGTAGCAGCAAGACCTTTCCACTGAAATAAAGTAATTCTTAAATCTGCTCTGTTACATGGGCATTAATCTAAAGTCTCTCCTAGAAAGCCAGCGGAGGTGATGAGGGTTGGCAGGAGGAAAGTGAGAGCAGGATCAGGCCTGTAAGCTTGCAGGGAAGAGAGTTAAAGTGAGGAAGGCTCTTCCTTCTCATGGATGTGTTGGTGGTGACAGCCCTGGGGACAGACCCCCTCTGGCCAGAGCGGAGCATCACACTGTGCCAGCTATTTATGCCCTGCCACTCGTAGCAATAACATTTTAAATCTCAAATTAGGGCACTCTTGTGCCTTGTATTTATTGTCTCACAGTACTTGCAGGAATAATGTAAAAAGAAAGAAAAAAAATGAAAAAAAAAGAAAGAGAAAAACATGGAGTGCAAATTGTTCAAAATCATCTCTGCAATGAATTCTTTCCAGGGGAACTTGATAGTGTAAGGGGAGCGAGATGTTATAAATGGGGAACAATTTAACTGTTAGGGCTGGAGAAGCCCCTCCCTTCCCCACGGCCACTCAATAAACAGTTATTAGAGGAAGAGAAGAAAAAAACCTTTCTTTCTTCCACCAGTTGTGTCCACAGAAGTTCCATCTCTAGTCTCTCCTGGGAGGAACTAAGGAGTAGCTCTTTGTAATATTTAGAGATTTGTAGAGCTGGAGACAGTGAAAGCATTTACTGTTAATGGGTAGCATCATTTGCAACAATTGTCTGTACTTTGAGAAGTTATATGGGTAAATCTCGCTGAACACCAAATCCCAGTCCAATGGATACAGTGATACAGACTGAAGTGAAAAATACACAATGGAAGGAATAAAGTTTAATTTCTGAAAACCGTACATGAAGATATACAGAGAGTAGAGGCCTTCACAGCTTTAATGCATTATCTTGCTGAATGCCCTTTTTCTGGTTTAAGTTTCTCTTGATGCTCTTGAGGTAAAGCTGGAGATAGAGCATGGGTCAGAGATCACTGGTGTCACTGCTAATTGTTTCATTGACTGCAGTAAGTTTTGGTGTCAAATTTAAATGAGGAGATCCCCTGAACTGGGATATCACTGGCTGTTCTGTGGCTATTTAGGCCAGTGGAGAGATGGACACTAATTTTAATAAGCTTTGAACGGGACCCCTAACACCAAACCAAAGCAGACTGCTTTTGTAGGTGGAGTTAAAAGCATGTGCTTAGTCTAAGGGGAACAAAGCTGAACAGCAGATTTTGAATAAAAAACTGTATTTAATGAAAGTCAAGTCATCATCAGACAAATAGCTCAGACTTCAGGGAACTAATTCAAAATTGATGGAGAGTCAATTTGGCCAAATATCTGAACATTGGTCTGGCTTTGAACAATCATTTATTAAAATACAGGCTCAGGACTGACTTTCCAGTTATTAAGATGTAGGTCCAGGATAGACTTCCCCCTGCTCAAGTTGATGATATGGTAAATGCTCTATATGCTAAAGGAAGTGCAGAAAAGTGCTCTCCTTTAGCTGTTAATCAGCTTACCATTTCTTGCAGAGAAAATGCTATATTCTGGACTGTGATACTGGCAAATAACCAAAGGGGAAGTAGATTTTCAAATGCTTATTTTATTAATCTTTAAATATTGCCTCACTAGGGCTCCAGGTGCTGAGTGGTTTATAACACTTTAAATTGTAATCATGGATAATTTTTAATCCTGTGCATACATTCCTCTCCTGTAGCTGAATGGGGATCTTGGATACTGTGAAATGGAGAAGAGCTGCAGCAGATCTGTTCCTCGTCCCTGTCAAACCAGCAAAAAGGAAACTTCCTGCTAACCTTCAAATCATTCAAGTCCTTGACCAGCTTGTAGGTTACCATACAAAACTGAGAGCATTTGAAAGAGAGAGATAGAGAATCACACATTCCTGCTTCTGGTGCACTAGCCAAATGGGACCTGATCCAACCACCCCCTATAGTTAAATGAAGAACTCGACTAATTTTGGATGAAGCCCAGGTAGTGCGCTGCCTCACATTAAGAACAGTTCCACTTATCCTTGTGCTGTATTTCCTTACTTTATTTTGTATAGATAATTATTTGCTTGAGGGCCAGACATTTTGTAGACCAAGTGTTTGAGTTTTCTGCTGCGATCTGCATGTTTCAGACAAATTTTCACAACAATTCTGGGGGCTCTGCATCCTGACATTAAGTTTTTTAGATTGGCACAAGGGATTTACAGAGGACTTCAGTTCACCCTCTTTTCGACATCTATTAACTCAGGAGTACAAGGCATAGACCTGATTTGCCTATCAACTGTGGCTTCCTTCCAGCAGAAGAAAGTTGATATAAGTGATGATTTTTAAATTGCAAGGAGGCTTGGATACAGGTCTGCTCGAGAAACAAATGCTTGTGGTAAGGGAATGAGGCTGGCAGCTGGCAAGGTTTGGGGAGATGGAGAATTTCACTGCAAATTGAGTTATAAGAGGATCTATGTGATAAAAAGAAACCTCCTAATGGAGGTTAGTGCTTGTTCCCTGTGAAAAGCCATCAAGGTTTGGATGGTTGGCATTTCTAATTCTGTTAAGTGTCAAAATCGATGCTTGATGGGTCTGCAGGAGCCAGCCAATGGGCACGCCTGTGCTGACATACCAGTTCGGTACAAGGAAAGGATGAGGAAGGGACTTCCCAGCATAAGAGAGTGAGACATCTCTTGAAATTTAATTTGCTTAATAAGGTTTTAAAAGCATTAAACCCTATATTAAATAACAAGGCCATTTCCACCCTTCTAAAATAAACATTGAGCTTCGTTTGCAGTTTTCCACTTGTCAGCGACACATGTAAACGCAGGGCCTGTTGTTGCAACCCTGGAAGGCTCCCAAGCAAGTGATGCTTCTTTATTGGAAGCAAATGAAGGAGGGGGAAAAAAAAGAGAGAGAGAATCTGTCAAGGAGAGAGAACAGTTTAATTGGATTAAAACCTATGAGCATGTACAGTAGGGAAGGAGAGAGCTCTTCTATCTCCAATTCCTGTGGAGAAAGCGAGGAGATTACTGGGGGTGAAGTGAGAGCTACGCAACACAGCACAAGCAGCCATCCAAAGCCCCGAGTTAGCCAGCACCAGTGCCCCAGAGGAATTGCCTGCTTTTTCTCCGTGCCTGTGGAGTTCTTCCTGGAAAGGGGTGGCTGGCAGTGCTCATTAGAGGGAGTGTGGGTCTCCTCTGGCACTGAATGCAAATTAAGGAGCAATGTTTGTGTTTGTGGTTCATTAGCAGTCAAGTGGTTTGTCCAAAATACATTTTGCTTTTTCTCTAAAGGGACAGCCTGTAGATTCAAGCCTGGGATTTCTTATGCATTTCAAATGACTTTACTCCAGCCCTGGTCTTTCATCCACACACTGTTATTTAAAAGAACCCCGAGTTCTGGATTCCTTTTCATTAGCCCTCAAGGAATGGGAGACTTTGCAAGGGAAGGTACAATGACATTGTACAGTCAAGGTGGGAAGACTTAAACTTACTTGGTGTTTTGTACTTGGCTTTAAATTTGGATGAAGAGGGTCTTTGCAAATTCAAGTTATCATTGCAAAGACACAGCTAATGATTGTCTAGGGCCAAACCGCTCCACCAACATGCTTCCAAGTCCCAGGCCTGATATCTGAGCTCTAGACATGGTAGAAAAACTTCTGAAGGTTTAGCATTTTAGGTGCTCAGCTCTGGATACAGAGTTTTGGAAATGTGAGTCCTGGACTGCTTCTGGACTAACGCTCAAGGTATGCACAGGCCCATGCTGGTGTCCAGAACCCTAGATCTTAATGTAGGCTGAAATTTGAAGGCCTGAGATCTGGTGTTCAGCTGGCCCTGAAATGCTGCTACCTCTAAATCCCCAGTGCCAAGATAGGGGATATAAAGTGGTATCTGCAAGGGCGCTTGCCAGAGCAAGAGGGAAGGGGGAGGCAAGGAAGTTTTGCAGGTTGGATGGGGGAAGGGGCTTTGATTTGAATATGAAGAAGCATTTGGAGGCGAACCAGCAGCAGATTGTGGTACCTTCTTAATTCCGTGAGCCACACATGAATGACCTTTTTGTCTGCCTTCCCCTGCCTGCAGCAGGGGGTTCTCCCCCCTGCCTTTGCCCACCACACACACTCATTGATAATATACATGTGCTAAATAGGATTAACTCTCCCTCATCTGCATGAGTTGTTTCTCTCCCTTGCTCCTGCTCAAGCCGTCCCCCCGCACACCCTTCCACCCCCCAGCTCCTTCTGGAGCTCCATGTGGGCCTTGTGTGGAGTTTAGCTCCCTCATTGTAGGGCAGCTGGTAATGGGAGCGGGGCTGAAAAGCCGGCTGTCAGGCTCAGTGCGCGGGAAGAATAGGCGGGCGTCTGCTCTGCAGCTTTCCCTTTGATAGACGAGGATAATCCCTGCTATGAGAAGACTGAGTCAAATGGAAAGGGAGAGTGAGTCCAGTGCCCTCCCACAGCCCTGAAGCAGCACAAATTGCAAATCCTGGGATTTGAAGGGAGACAGCTCATCCTGCTAAGCACCTTGTGATGAATCCATTTCTTCCTGAAGATGTCTTGTTTTTCTGGGTAGGAGGGAAGACAGTTCCAAAGCTGTCTCTCTGGAGAAGATAGGTGCCCTTTTTGCAGCCTGTGCCACAAGATGAACAGTGAATAAACAGGGAATACCTCTTTCATCTGCAGGAGCTTCTCCCTCCACTCATGGTTTTGTTGGGGAGTGTTCCTGGCTGCCGTGTCCAATTATACCATTGGGGTGCTGGGGAGCAGACCTACTCCAACACAGCCAGGATGGGATATGTCTCTTTGGTTTCTTCCGTGGCAGGAGCCATCCCTTGCTTTGAATCAGGAGCCCAGCACCCTGGGAGGGAAACCACCCAGGGAGAAGGGTGGTTCAGAGCAAGGGATGTGAGGTGACAGCCATGGACAGTGAGTCCTAAGGAAGATGTCTTGGGGGTTGAGGACATCCTAGATGCCCAGGGCACGAGAGTCACAAGACTGATTCAAAAGCAGGCTAAGGTACTGGCTCAGCAGGGAAAACGCTGCAGAGGTGGGAGCTGGCCCTTTGAATCTCAGCTCTAATGTATGAGATGCGAGAGGTCAACAGGGTACCAATATTGGGGGACTCACCTTACAAGGCAGAAATTCCAGGTCAAAATCTTTTTCTAACTCTGGTAGTTTGGAAACTTGGGTTCCTGTTTTTGAGTGCCTAACCATCAATCAGGTGCTGGTTCAGTCTTTATCTCACTTTCTTCAAAAGAAAGTCTTGGTTTTGAGATGTATGTTTGGCAAGAAATTATGTCTGCAATCAGATTGTTCTTTGCATGGGAGCTGTGTGGAGATGGCAATCCCCAGTGTATGGCGAGAGGTTTAAGACAATATTCAGGCAGGATGTTAATTTAATTTACTGATATTTACAAAAATCCATGATTTAGGCCTTAGACCAAGTATTGCCATGTTGCTTGGTAACATCTCTGGCCTATTGAGAGAAGAAAATGAGGCAGAGCCAGAACAAGTAACAAGAAAATACAAACCAGTGAGAAGCAAGAAGGATGTTTTAGTTAAACTATGTTTTTTTCTTTTTGTATATTCTACTAAATCTAATCTACTGCTCCACTCTTGGTCCTCCAGAAGTGTGGGGCTTAACTCTTCATTAAGCACCTAATTCCCAGATGTTCTTAAACTTTGAATGTTTACCTGTACTCACTAAAAACTTCTGATGCAAAAACTTTGGTTTAGTGTTTTCATAAAAAAAAAGGTTTTCTGCAAGTTTCTGAGCCTCTGCTTCCAGTCACCCTGAGCAGGCACTGCAAGGAAGGGTTTGCAAGAGCAAATTGGTGGCACTAGCTGCACATTTGAGAAGCTAGAGGGAACTTCTGCTTCTAGTTCAGCTTTCAAAAAAGGCAAAAGGCCAGGGGCTTTTGCATTATTTATTCTAACCCGTTTTCCCATCCTTACTTGAGTTTCAAACAAAAATGGTCCATGCCGAGTCTTGCAGATGGATTAACAATCAAGTGTACAGCTGCGCATACCTGGCACTCGTGCATTTTCTCTGGCCAACCTCCGAAAGCCGATCTCATTTTTACTTTTTGGGTGCTGGAACGTGGGAGTGGGTGGAAGGGCCAGGATGTGAGAAGTATCCACAGATGTTCTACAAGAAGGAAGTAAAACTGTAGTTTAGGCAATATGATTTACTTGAATCTCCAGATTGTTTACTAGATTTTTTTTTTGAGTTTCAGTGGAATTTCTGGTGAATGTTTGGGCCATATCTTATTTTGTTAATTTTCCTTTATACCTTTACATAGTTTTCCACTTCTCTTCTTGAGACCATTCTCTTCACTTGGATGTGAGGCTGATTTTGTTGTATAAGCAACGAGTTATGGCAACTTGCCTTGCACAAGAAAGTTGTGATCGTATTATGAATAGCTTTATCATGGACCGTCCCTGCAAGTCTTTCCCTAATTAATTTCAAATTGTTGAGCTCCCTTGTTCAGGTCCCTCATCCATCCATAGAAGCCCAGCTTACTATGGCCAGCTCTGTACCTATCACCCTGACAGGGCAGTCCAAGGGAACTGCCTGATACACAAAAACAAAAGAGAGCTCAAAATATTTACAGAAAATCCAGGTAAGATTCATAGGTTTGTTGAAACGCTTTATGTGGACAGTGGGCTCGAGAGCACACACTGAACATATGGTTCCACCTAGAATGGACAAGAAGGAGCGCAGCAGAGACTGCCAGAATGGAGTGAGATTTCAGCTGAGATTTTGGCTTTGTTCAAAACCAGAAACTTCAAAAAGCAAATTCAGGGAACAAGAAACAGGATGAGTTGGAAACGAAAGGCAAGGGGCTCAGTTTTCCCAGAGGAGAGCCATGTGGAGGGGGGCTTGTGAGAGGTTTCTGCTGGCCTTGGAAAGACCCACTCCAGCACAGGCTTTGCCTCGGGCTGGCACTGAGCTGGCACAGTCCTCCTTTGGATCCCAAATCCAAGGACTGTATCAATCCTCTTCATGTGACTAGATCCATGTCTTTGTCCATGCATTTTCAACAGAGGTTGACCAAAATCTTCTGGGAAAAATACTGTGCGCCTGTATTAAGTATGCACACACACCAGGCTGTAAAAATCTGCAAGAGTCCTGCATAGAAAGATGATGGACAGGCCTCCCTGTAATGCAAAGCAGCCTGTGCTCTGTTTGCAGTTGGAAAGCTTGGAAATAGGAGTGAGGTCTGTGTTGGCGAGGGGAAAATCTTGAATCCTCACAGCCAGCAGTGCTGGCAGCCAGAGATGATCATTGTCAATAATACGCAGGAAGATTGTGCTCCATTGTTGCGGTTCATTATTAAATTACATAATTTTCATTTTTTCCATCCTTAAGCTTTACCACTTAAAATGGTTTGTCCTATGCAATCAAATATGATCCTTGGGCCTTAGCTTAAAAAAGCAATAACAATGAGCATTCTCTAGAATGGAAAAATAGAAAGAAAATAAGGGGACTATATAGTAATTTACTTAAATATATATGTAGAAACTAACAGACTGTGATACTAAAGGATTAAGTAAGTGTATACAGACCAGGGCCTTGAAAGCAGCAGGCCTTGTCATCTTTGTCCTGGAGTCAGGGAAATCATCCCCTTAACCCTGGGAAAAATATCCTGGATGGTATTCCAGGCTGACATGGAGGTGGGCACTGGTGGTCATGGAAAACAAGAAAATTTCCTTAGGGTCCTGACTAGTTTATTGAAAATTCAAGGGTAATTTAAACTCTCCAGAATAGCTTGATATTTTCAATGGGACTGAAGTTTTAACATGGTCAGTCCCTGTGCCTCAGCTCCATAGGCAAGAAGTAATTTTTTAAGCTAAATTCATGTAATTGTTTGTGATAATGTCTGTGAAAGTCAGAATATGGATATTCAAACATTATAAATTCAAGACTGATAACTATATTGCTTTATGCAATATACAAAGCAACTGCTTTGAGATGGTTAATATCTGTATTTGGGAGCAGATAGGAGCCTGAACAGTCAACAGTTTTAAGCCTTTAAACCTGGTTATCCTCCTGTACAAACAGTTACTGATGGTCCTATCCATATTCCTGGGTAGTATTTCCATGCCAGCAGCACGGTGTTGCACTCCAAGCTGCAGGTTGCTGTTGTAAACAGCAACTAGTTGCTTCTAGACCTCAATCACCACAACTCCTGCTATAGTAGGATGCCTTCAGATGCTCTTCGCTTTTTGGATCCAATTTGTGACAGATTTTATTAGAGTATTTGAATACAACCTCTCACCCTTCTCATCTGCTATTAATGAAAGGTCTGGATTTGAATTTCCAGCCCAGGTCCACTTCCCATCATGGAAAATAGCATTATATACATTGGGTAGGTGTTGGAAGGGTAGACTCTCAGCACTTCCTTCCAGTTGGCCATGTTGTTTCATGGTGTTTTCATTCTTCTCTCGTCCAGTTGGAATGAAAGATGAGTTGAAAAATAAAACACACATTTCCACTGTCTATTCGTGTGAAGAGTGTAGAAAAGAAATCTCAGCTTGGTAGCTGGGTGCCTGTGTCCAGCTGGGAAGAACTGCCATGATTTCTCAGCTCTGTTTTTTTTTTTTAGTGCACAGAGGCCTGAGCTGTGGCCTTTCCCCACTGCCTCCCACTCTGCCCCCGGTAGTTTCACTTCCCAGAGTTTGGGCTATCCTGGCCTTTGGGAATCAAGTGGATTCCCCCTTTCCAGGCAAAGTAAAGGAAAGGATGAAAAAAGCAACATTAAGCAGAACAAACCAAAAACAGTCAGGAAAACAGAAATTGCTTCTTGTTCTGTAATTCAGGAAAATCATTAATGTTCCTGAGATCATTTCTGAGGTGCTCTGGGTTAGTCTTTTCTATCAGACTGAGATGGCGGAAAATTCCTCCAAACCATTTCAGGGATTTTGTGAGATTTTGCTGGAACTTTTCTGAATGGGGGAGACCGACTCGAATGCAAATGCTCCTCATGAAGTCATCCCACACAGCGCAAGAGGAGAAAGCAGACCAAGCTGCCCTGGTGCAAGGACTCGACTTAAAGAACTAACGATTTACACTAGAAAAGTTGTTTCACTTTTTCTGTCTTTCTTCCCCCTCCTGCCTCTTTGTTTGGTGTCGTTGCATTGCTCCTGGGATGTTCGGAGTGACAATAAGGCAATTGTTTCTTCACAAATGGGGCTCAATGAAACTATGCAGCACAAGTGACACGGCAAGGAAATATGACAAATATTCTGTACCTCTGTGCGGAATACTGCCATTTCCTCCATGCGTATTCCCGAGAAGAAAAATATCCATCCAGATATTGATTTTTAAACAGGATGTTGCTGCTTGTGTTTCTCCCCTTTCCGAAAATGTGAAGCTCAGATCTCTCTCTCTATTCCCTGCCCTGCAAAGAGAAAATGCACCAAATATCAATTACATTTTTAATCTCTAAGACCCAGTCTCCAAATGTGTTTGTGTCTATGTATATACACAAACTGTTTTCCCTTTGTCTTCCTATCCAAAATGCAAAAGCATCTCAGATGTTGTGATTCCTCCAGGTTTCTCCCCCGTGGGAGGATGGAAACATGTAACATTATCTTCTAGCTGCCTACTGCCTGTCTCTGAAATTAGCATTTCAGTGACTGAAAGGTAGTTAGTTTCCACACACACACACACCAAAAAAAAAAAAAAAAAAAAGGAGTGTAGGGTTAGTACAAGGCTGACACTAATAGTAATAGGAGATGAGGGAGAGGGTATGGGACATGTTGGATTACTAAATGAAAACTGTGATTTTAGCAGACAGGCCAACAGAACAATGAAAGGGGCTTTTACAGAATAAATTAACTCACTGGATCTCTGTAATTAGCTTCCTCAAGGCAGAAAATCCTTACCGAGTTAAAGGAAAGCTCTTTTACTCTCTTAAATCAGGCATTCTTTAAAGTACTTTGACTTTTATTTTTGGAATATTTTTCTGCAAGAGCAGAGTAGGTGCTGCTGAATGTGTGACTGAGGAGCAAGGCAGACGCTCCAGTCTCATGTTAATTAATGGAGTTGGTTGTTCATGGCCGTCATGCCAGCAAATCACTCTTTGTGCAACAATTAATTACATCTCCTGTGTGGGACGCTGAGGTGGGGCAGTTTGGTGTCCCCAACAAGGGCTCTCGTGTGAAGCTGGGCACAAGTGCCCTGCAGTGTGCCCAAGGCTTTGCTAGGCTCAGCTCTGTCTCAGGAGCTAAAGAAAAAGTCTGGAAGAAATGTTTGTTCTTTCCTTCCGACCCTTGAACAAAAGTGTGTTTATTATTATTATTATTTTTATTTTGTTTCTGAAGTTGCTTTTGTCCCAAATCAGCAATATCAGACCGGGCCAGACTGGACCACATATTATCCATGCTTCTGGAACAGCCACTTCCCACGTGGCAAATGGGGACAAGTCAGGGCCAATTGTCCAAGCTCCCACTGCAGACGGAGCTGATGCCTGGTAGTGCTAGAGAAAAACTGCTGTTCCCCCCAGTTTGCATGTCGTGATCTGTTATAGGCTTCCTTTCAGTGCTCTGATTTAGGACTGCTCAAAGCATGTTTAGTTTCTCACAAACAATGATATATTTCCCTTTTCAGTATTTTTTCAAGGCGGTTTTGCCACCTCCCCACCTTTGCTGGTGGTTTCCCATCCTCAGCAGCTGAATGGGCAGTTAGAACAGCTACTTTCTAGGGGTGGCTGCCTCCCGGGAGGGAGGGGAAGGAACAATATTTGTGTGTTTGAGGTTTTATCCCAACTGATTTTTAAACTCAATTACTGGGGCATTCACAAGGCAAAATTAACGGTCTTGGCTGATGAGCCTGCCTGTTTTAAATCAGCCCCCCTGGAACTGCGGCTTTGCAGCTTGTGGACAAGTAGGTCCCTGTAAGCAGCTGGAGCGTGCGCGGGTGCAGGGTATTTTTATCCTATCCTGCACGAGGCAAGTCTTGGCACCGGAGCAAGTAGCCCAAGGGAGCAGGGCAGGACAGGACCCATGTGGATGATTAATTATCTGCTGCAGACACTGGTCCTCTGAGATGAGAACTGTGGCTGCTGGGCACCTAGTGTAGGTAGCTGCCTTTACTGTGCTTGCCTCTCATAGCCTGTTTAAAGGAATTAGATATATTATTTGTCTCTAGCAACTTGGAAAGAACTGATGGAAAAAAGAGTAGCTCTTTGAAGACTTAAGATAATACTCCACTGTTCCCCAAAAGGATTTAAAAATAAATGCAGGGGTTTAGCGCTTGTGTCCCTGTAGTTGGAGAGCAAATCGCATGTGCATATTTCACAGGTAGATGATGCCTGTTTGTTCTGCCCCGAGTACAAGCTGTATGGCAAAAGGCCAGGCTCAAAACCGTGCAAGCACAGTCCTGGGTCTGAGCTCTGCTCCGGGTAAATAAGCAGCCCGTCGCTTACAGTGTCCTTGGGCTCTGCAGCACCACTGCTCAGATGCCTGATTTTAGGCACCCGTTTTGGAAGCAGCTGGGCCAGGTGCAAGATCTGCAGCCTCCACCAATATCCCGGAGCCAATGCGAAACTGAGCCTCTGGAGGATGGATTTTAGCCCCTTTCTGCCATGGTTAACAACGCTGTGTTTAATATTAGATGCTTATTTGTTTTTAATCTAGAAGCCTCTGCTCTCAAACAAGTCATTTGTAACGGGTTCTTCTTCCAAGCAGAGGAAAGAAATACTTGGTCCTGGAAGCCCGTTTCATAAAGAAACACAAAGAGCATCTTTCTGAATAGCACACAAGTGTGAAAGGAAACGTGCAATTGCTGGAGAAATGGAATCATTTGTACGCAGCGAAGGGGAAAGGAAAAAAAAAAAAGAAAAGGCTTTTCAAAAGAAGATCTGTGACTGAAGCTCTCCAGAACTGTTTAACCTGTTGGGGATATTTAGCAGATGAATTCTGACCCACGTTCTCCACTTTGCTAGACCCCGTGACGGAGCGACACAGCATCTGCCGCTCGCGCTGCGCCGCCGCCGGGCTCACAATGCCGGAGGAAACGGGGGAGAAAATTATGCAAATTGCTCGGAGCAGATTACTTGGACCAGCTGCTCTTCTTCCTCCTCAATCAAAGGTCTGCCTGGGAAAGCCAATCTAGATTATATATGTCAGGCGCGTGGTCGGAGGCTGATCCGCTGCCTCTCGGTTTCGCCCCAAGCAGGGACGTTTCTTACGGCGATGCAAATTGGGACCCGCTGAAGCTCTCGCTCCCTCCGAGAAGGGCACGAGGGGATGCAAATTCCTTTTGCTTCTGGGGAGGCAACGCGTTGCCAGGCGGCTGCTCGCTGGTTTTGCAGGGCTCTCCTGAGAGAAAGTGGTTCATCCCCACACTAGAAATTATTGAATTTTATTATTAAGCACCATGAATACGGCAGAGAGAGAAAAAAAGTGGTTTATACCCCGCGCAGCTGGGAGTGCTGCTGGCTCTCGATTTTTGCGTAGCTTTTGCAAAGTGAAATGTATTCCTGTGCACAGAGTGGGGGCCAAGCTGCTGACGTGGATTCAGCAGCCCCGGCAGACGTGGCCGTGACGTGGTCGTGGGGCAGCCGGGCGCCCCGGGCTGGAGCTGCTCTGCCGCGATGCCCTCGCCTGCCGCGCCGCTCGCAGCGTGCGCCGTCCAGACAAGGCTGCACAGCTCCATCAATGATTAATATGTTTTCCTTAAAATAAATAAATAAAGAAAGAATGCTGCTGCGCCAGAGAGCACCTAACCCCAGCAGAAACAAACAAATAAAAAAATAGTCCTGTCACAGTCTTGTGGCAAGCCAGATTTCACTGTATAAAATCACCATTCAAGTTCTCTGTAAGTTTGATGGAAACTTTGTGATTTTTTTTTTAATCCCATATACAAATCAAAGAAAGTCCCATGTTAGCATGTGATAAAACACACACACATAAATATGTGAGCTGATCGGAGCTGCAGATCTGTTGGGATGCATCCTCCAGAGGGTGCAGTTCCAGTAAGAGAGCCCTTACTGTGCTTTAGAGAGATTAATAATTCTGTTGCCCTGCTTTATTTTTTATTGGTCCTCTCCCATAGATTTTTCCCAGCGGATGCCACAATTGCTGAAGATTTTAGCATTTCAATATATGTTCCCTCTCTTGAATTTCTAATCTGATCTGGCAAGGCAGGTACTGAAGATCCTCACCGAGCACACGGTGCTGGAGCTTGCAGTTTCTTTGCTCTGGTGCTGGAATGTGAGGATGGGGGGGACGTTACTTGCTCTGAGCTGCTTCCATCCGTGTTTTGTGCTCCCTTCGTTAATATGGGTATGATTAGTGTAAGAAGTTGTTAGCCATGCGAGAGCTATTTTAGCAAGTGAGCTAAAGATTTCTAATAACAACTGCACAAAAGCCAGTCCCCTCCCTGCTTTCCCCTATGGCTTGTCAATGATGAAGATGACATTCTTTTTATTTTTCCCTATCAAAAAAAAAAATTCTCAGTTCTTTATTCTTTAATAATGTAATAGAAAAAAAATCTGTAAAATAAGCAAATAAATTTGAATACAGAATCCTTTTTTTATTAATGCATTTCCTCCTTCTTACCAGTATTAATCTATTTCCTTAAGGGATAGATGGTGAATCCTAATATTTTTCAGCAGTTGAAAATCATGATTTGATTTTTAGCATAAGAAGTGCACTGGCATCGTTTACCCAGATTATCATTTATTATGTATTTCCCTGTAGCCCGCTCTTAACATTCTGTGCAGTAAATATTTATAAAAAAAAAGGAGACAGTGACAAATAAAGCCCGCTGCAAGTTTGCCCTATTATTTCTGGCTTGCCAGTCCTGCTCGCCTCCGTGGCACAGGCGACATGTGCTGACAACAGAGGAGTCTCCGGGACTAGCTGCTTGGTCTAATTTCTGTTTGCTGCCAGATGAGCCTGAGCAGCCCACGTTCAGGGAAAGCTGCAATTATAGCTGTGATCTTGACACCAGAGTTCACCTGCTTTTCGGGAGAAGTTTGCAGAGGTTTGGAGGCTAATGAGCTGCAGCTAAAGCAGGGGGAGCTCGGCAGCTACTTCTTTAGGTGGGTTGAAGTCCCTCGGTGCTGTGTGGTCTCCAGCTTTCCTGTCTGGCTCTGGTCCCCTCACAGCGCAGGTTTTCACTATATTTCCCCAAGTCTTGTCTCTGCTTTATCAGGACTATATTGTGTGTGAAGAATTGCTGTACTGTATTGATGGAATGAAAGTTACCAATGAGGGGAAAAAAAAAAAAACTTGAGATATGATGAATTAGCTGCAATTTCAGTAGTAAAAATGGTCTCCATAGCTGGCTATTAACTACACTCTGGTGAATACATTTTCATGCAAGAGATGGTTTGCTATTTTAAAGGAGTCTCATTGAGACTTGATCAAGTTATTTTCAAAAGTTTGAAGTATTATAGGATAGTAAACCCGATTGCTCAATTTTACAGTCACATTTTTATTTGCTGTTGCTTCACTGTGTGTATTCAGTGAAAGTGGCTGGGTGGGTGCAGAAGCAAAAGTGAAGCTAGTTACCCTGAATAAATGGGAAAAAATAGAAGTGCTTTGCTGTTACTCGAGCTTAAAGCGAGTATGACCTTGTATTTCACAGTGCTATGGCGTAGGCTGGAAATCGCTCTCACCAGTGTGCTTGCATTTCTAAGCTGCAGCCCTGATTCTCCTTATCTTTTACAGAGCACAGCCACTGATGTGGCATTACGGGTCATTTGTTAAAAAAAACTGTGCTTGCTATTTTTGACACACAGTCAAGAGATTTTTTTTTTTTTGGTTTAGTTTGGTTTTAGCTTAACAACAAAAGGAGAAATTGAGCCAGCACAGTAGCTTGAAAAGTTAAGCAAACTGGTTGTCTGACAGATCAACATCTCCAGAAGAGGAAGGATCAACAAGGGTCACTACGGGCAGCTGATAGTGGCAAGTGGGAGAGAAGAGTGGATCTGCACAAGTGCTTGGGTAGACAGATGTTAGTCAAAAGCTACCGGTCAAAGCAATCAGTAATCAGCAATTCAGTAGGATGGCTAAGGAGTTATGTATGTTATATATGTTATTTATATTATGTATGTATGTCATACATAACAGCTCTCTCCCCACCTGAAGAAAGAAGTTTCTTTTCAGGTCTGAGCTAAAGCAGACTGGACCCTTTCTGCAAGTAATCTGAGGGCATCTTAGATTCACGAATGCCATCGGAAATTTAAAATCCGTAAGGTATTGGATCATCCTGTGTTTACTGTGTCTCGGCAGGGAACCTTAATTACAGAGAGGAAATGACTTGCCGGTATTTGCACTTTCCTGCTTTGCTGTTGTTTTCATCATGGTCAATGTTTTCCTTGTCTCCTTCCATTTTACTTGGGCTGTAACCTCAGTGGATCCTTCAGTCAATCCCAGTTAAAGCAGGTTAGTGCATGATTAGGAGACCTTCCAGGGAAACTCAATTGTTGAAGTCATTTCTGTTGAACCAAGGTTATTTTAGGGGCATTTTTATCTTAGATCTGCTACATTTTGAATGTTACGTAGTGAAATTCTTGTTCATGTTGAATTAGCTATGGAAGGGTGGTAAGTTCTGTGCCCTATCTAAATTCTAACTCCTGCCCACACTGAAACCTGTAATTTCAGGCAGATAGCCCACACTTCGATGATTTGTGGCTATATTTTCTTAAGAACAGTTGTTCTTTGTCTTCTCTCCCAGAATTTACTGTGTAATCACTGAACAAGCCTGTAAAAGTTGAGGCAAATGGACGACACCATGAAGTCTTTCTTTCTCAGCGCACAGAAGCCTTAAAGTGTTGGATCTTGTTTCCATGTCTGGTCTTGGGTAAGACGCTAAATTAATCTCAAACTGCCCAGTTGAAAAGCAGTTTCAAGCCTGACCGGCGCTACGGTGAGTGACCGCGGGACACGTGCAATGGGAGGAAATGGAAGGAGTAATGACCTGCTGCCCCTTTTCCTCTTTTCTTTCCTCCCAGGCATCCTTTGGATCTAAAAGCAATTCTGCAACGGTGGCACCTGGTTCTTGCTGTCAGGATGCCTTGAAAATTGGGCCTGTATAGGTGGTGAAGCTTTTTTAATTCAGGAAGCTGTGTGTGGCATTGCCAGAAGCACGTAGCAAGCAGTGAGAAGGAGGAACGTGCTGCGTTTTCCTCGATCTGTCATGGGAGGTGCAGCATGGTTTGGCTGCGGCGTTTCTCACTGCTTCGCTCCAGTGTGGGTGAGCAATCTGGATTCATCCCATTTCATTTTCAGATGCTGAACTCCAAACCGGAGTCAGCGGATGCGCAGTGTGCAGCACAGCCCAGCGTGACAGGGGCAGCGCCAAGGGAGAATAAATCCAGAGCGACGCGGTGCGCTGGTAACCGCGCACAAGCCCTGCCTCGTCGGCGCTCTGCAGTGGGATCCCTACAGACTGCAAGTGAGTGACGGCTCCGCTCTCACCTTGGTTGTACCGTGCCCTCCCTCTCCTTCCTCTGCCGCCTCCCCCAGATCCATAGGAAAGCAGACGCCTTGACAGGCAGCGGAATCAAAGATGTGTCCTGTTACCAGGTTACCCACCACTAAATCTGCGAGGGACTTGGGGACTCTGTATGACTGAACAAGTGACTCCTCTGTCCTGCGGGTATAAATCTAATGCAAGCTTGTCAGAGTAAGCCCCGTATATTTATGGGAAGCTTTCAGAGGAGCTGCACAGGATCAGAGTCGCTGTTCAGCTCCACGGCGCAGCTTCCCTCCGTGTGCCTGCGCACGGAGCGCCTGCCCCAGAAACGTGCTCCCACCTCCTTGCTGCGCCCCGGAGAACAGGGATGCATTTGTACTGATTTGTCACTTGGGGAAGCGGCACGAGAGACCTGGAATGGGAGCGTGAAGGATGGAAGTGACACTAGGGTAAGGGCAGGCAGCATTCACACTATATTTAGGGTAGGAGCAGATAGTGGTAACAATTGCAAGGATCATATATAATGCAGTAAAACTGTCTACCTGAAATATAAACAAAGCCCTTTCCCGAGGCACTGAAGGGTAATCAGTCATGTTGACAGTCTCCGCAGCTAAGCAGCCAGGACATCTCATTCAGAAAGCGCGGACAAAGTCGAGGGCACTAATTCTTTCATTAGCATCCTGGAAACAGTATCTTTGCTCTGGTAAAAGGAGGGACGTTTTAAACCTATTCCAAGTACTTCCCAAGTGTGCGCTGGAAGCTGCTGTGTTTGCTACACCTTGAGCAGGATGAGGCCTGCGGACCAGGACACAGCAGATTGGAAAATTTGCCTTAGTTTGGGTACACTGAGCCTGAGTGGCTTGTTGAAGGGTATATATTGATGAAGTGCCTTGAATCCCAAATCTAAACCCGTTAATTTAACCCCTAGATACATTCATTCTGCTTCCAGAGTATTTCCTTTACGCAGTCAAAACAGCACTAAAAGCAGCAGCAGGATTCAGCCCTGCACAAATGTGTCTTAGATGGGAGAAAAGGGCTCTGTTTTGATCTGCCCTTTCACACATTTTTCAGTCCACATGGAGCAAATATGTCCTGAAAAATTACAATGTGCTTCCTATCTTCTTTTACCCTTCCCAAGACATCCTTTTTTTTTTTTTTGGCCACTCTCAGGGAGAAGATGCTGGCTTGATCTCAGCTAGTACTTTTTTACTTAACGTTGTGTGCTAAGAGGGAAAACCGTCCTCATTCTTCAAGGAGCGGAAAGCACATAGATGCCATCGGTCGCTTCTAGCCGAGCGTCTCACATTAATTCCCACGTTCTGGAGAGCATCATCTTTTCCAGGCAGCCCCCCGCAGCACAGACAATAGTGACAGAAAGCTCTGTGATCTGCAGGCCGCTCGGTATTCTCCCTATATCATGCTAATTCTTTGCCCGGTCTACTTTTAAAAGTCTCAGAAGAATGAAATTCCACTCTGAGATATCCAGATACAATTCAAGAACAAACCCTTCAAAGTCATAGATCGAAGGTAAGAGATACAGGGGAAACCTGAACCCAGGCCCCTGTGCACAGTAGGAAGGCATTTGATTGCAGTTTTATTGTTCTGCATGTCAAAACTGATGGACCGGCGGGAACAATGGGCTCTCTCCAGGGAAAAGCAGCCCAGACCTGGATTAGCAGTGACTTCCCCAGGTCCAAGAGTGAGATGTTTGGCCAGTCGTGGGCTGGGTTTGGAGGGGACGCCGTGCTGTGCCTTATTGCAGCCCTGACCAGCACAGCTTTGCAGTTCCCACTCTTGCTACCAGCCCTTCATTTTCCCTGATAATAGATTCAGCCAGTAATTGGGAGAAATAAATTTGATGAGCTTTTGATACAGTTCAAAGGAGCGGTAGCCAGTTTCTTGATTCACCGATTGGCAGCTGTCCTTCCTGAGTGCCCCAGAATCAAAGTGTAGTTCTGCCTTGTGCAACTCTCAGTACTTTCACATCTTTTGATCAAGAGCCTAGATGCGCAAAAAAAAAAGAGAGACACTTTGGATCTTCTTTTTTTTTCCTCTCTATAATTATTATCACATCCATTACTCAGCAGAAGCCTGGGATGCCCTTTCATTCTTACACAAATACTTCCTTTTGGGATTCATTTAAAGTTTCCTTGTGCGTGAAGTGGTCACTTGTCAGTTATGCACCTGAAGGGGAGAGGCGGAGAAAGCACAGTCAGCTAAAAAGGAGCCCTGACTTCAAGCATTTAAAATGAATATTGACAAAAAGAGGGGGTGGTGAGAAGTGGGAATCAAAAGCTCAAAAATTGCTGATTAGGCCAAACCTGACTGCCT
Organism: Crypturellus tataupa; assembly: GCA_034781795.1. Classification (NCBI taxonomy): domain Eukaryota; kingdom Metazoa; phylum Chordata; class Aves; order Tinamiformes; family Tinamidae; genus Crypturellus; species Crypturellus tataupa. The sequence continues at coordinate 935,428 of JAWLRI010000995.1, read as the reverse complement.
TCTGCCTACCATAGGAAATGGCATCATTAGGAGAAATGCAGCAATGCTGGAATTATGCAACACCTGGTCAAGAGCAATGGGGTGAAGAGCATGTCGGTGGCTCAGATGAGAAAAGTAGAGGATCATCCTTCTGTATAGGTTGCAAAAATTTTAGCCCTGGAGAAGCCACAAGAAGGTCTGTCTGCACCCAAAGTGGATCACACTTGTGGTGTGTGTAAGCCAGCCCTAGTGCTTGCTACTAGAGGTGCTGCACAAATTAACACCGGGAACTTGCATTGGGCAGGGGTGGGGTGCCGCAATTAATGAGTGGTGCTCGCAGTCCACTTGTGTCCATGGAAAACAATCAGGATTGGCAGTTCTTTGCTTCTTTTGCCCAGAGAGACTGAGTTAACCTTCCTCTATCTCCAAGCACTTAACATAAGTCTGGACTGAGACACATCGGCGGAGAAAGATGCAGCATTGCTTCCCATGTACTCGCTTCTGCACTGAGTGGGCTGGGGCCCCTGGGATATGGATTTCAAGAGCAATAAATTCACTCTAAAATTTTAAAGAGGATGACGCAGAAAAGTTAAAACAAACAAACAGACCAGCCCCACACAATAAAAGCTCCTTCTCTCCTGACGTCTCTCTATAGTTACAGTGTGACACATCAAGGTCAGATACCCTGTCCCACAGGAGTGCGGCTTTGTGCAGCGTGGAGATCGTCCCCTGATGGTTTGTGACGTCTCATATTTTGCAAGGGCACTTTGTAGTTATATAAACCCCAGGAATCTTGTGGTGGGACATCTTTTATGGTAAGTGTTCCCTCTCACAGACCAAGGAAGCCCTGAGCTGAAGTGCCTTCAGAAAGTGGATGTGCCGAAGAGCTGGGCAACCTGTTGTGGGCCCTGTTGGCCACCTCCTCTGCCACTCTGCCTTTCTCATGCAAGGGAGAGCTCACATCTGTGGTTCAATAAATCAGCCATCCAAACTTGGAGGTCTCTATAGCAGAAGCTGAATGCAACAGTGAGAATAACAGCAAGAAAAATAATCCATATGTTTGTTATTGTGATCTGCTTCTCTGGAAGATTAAAGATCTGGAGCATCATAAATACTCCACTGCTGGAGGCCACCAACACTTGGGTTGGGGAAAGGGGTTAGGAGCAAGGAGTCCTCCCTGCTGATAACTGTTCCACCCCACCAGCCTCCTCCCCACTGTAGTGATTTTTAGAAAATCTCCTTTTTTTTGCTTTTAATGCAGTGGATTTTCTTGTGCATAGTCTCCTAAATGAATGCACAGGCTGTTTCTGGCGTGCTTTAAACCTTCATGCATTTTTAATGATTTACAAGGAAAAGAATTTTTCCTCTCCCTCTCTCTTTCTCTCCCCACCCCCCTTCCCCTCCTCCCTGACTCTCTTTTTCTTTCCTAAAAAAAATAGTAATGACTTAATACATATCAAGAGGAATCGTGTGTTTGTGGTGACGGTTTTATAATTCCAGGTTCAAGTTTTTTCTATTTAATTATGCACAATAATTCTCATGAACTATAATGCAATAACAAAAGCATGCACCAGAGTTGGCATAAGTCTGTTCTTTATTAGTACGGGTACGGTACTGTGCTTTATGTGTGAAATAAAATATTTGGAAGTAATGCTGAGTCTGTTTCTTTAGAATTACACAGAACACTTCTTCCTTTAAAACACTGAAACTGGGGCCTTCTGCTCCATAATTGACCTGCTTCTCACCTGATAAATTCAGTGGTACTTGTTTCCATGATGCCTTACTTGTTTCTAATTGCTTTTGTAATATGGTGATTAAATAGAGGGTTCGTCCATATAGTCCTCTATAGAATCTTAGTTTAGGAAGGTTAAAAGTGATTAACTAATGAAAGGCTGCTGGGTGTAAATATTGACACTCCCCCAACCTGCCAGGCTTCTGATTAGCTCCTGAAGTTGCCTTACATTTTGTTTATCAGGTTATCAGCACTTCCAAAAGCTTAGAAGCATCAGGACTTTTCTCATGCCAAATATTGCGGATGTTTCAGAGAACGAAGGCAAAGACATACCAGTGCATGGGTGAGTAAACCCATCAATTTTGAGTGGAAATGAGTATGTGATATTAAGCATGGTTCTAAATATTTGCACAAGTGGGACTAATTTTGTGAGTATTAATTTATTTTTCTTGTAAGCCCTGTATTTCCTTTACATTCAGTTTTGATGATAAAGTTTGTTAGTCCCATTTCTTTTTTGGAAAGCAGAGTAGTTTCTGAAGCAAGCAAGACCACTTTATACAGCTGCAAATGGTTTATGTGCAGGGATCCTACCTTGCCCCAAAGCAGCCTGAATTCGATGGCAAGTGCTGGGGAGCTTTGCAACATTTGTCACTGTATTTCTGCAAATTCCTCTGATCTGCTTTTGGTGCTGCCTTTGACCTTCACAGTATTTCTGTAAGAGTTTCTGGCAATGCATATTTAACCCTTCTGTTTAGCAAAGTGCACCAAGAGATTAAAAGCTCCTAAACCTGCAAGACTAAGTGTTCTCAGAAAAAGGCTCCTTTAGGGAAACAGCTACACTGGAAATGCCTTGGAGGAGCTGAATGATCTTAGAAACTGAACCTGTCAGGAAGCTTGTAAAGTCAATACTGTATATATACACCACCCCCTTAAAATAAATAAATAAATAAATAAATAAATAAAAATCACTGTTTACCCCAAACTGCTCACAGGTGCCCCAGGCCCTTTACAAGTAAGGGGAAGCCTTTCTACGTTGAGAGAGCTGAAGGCTGGGGCCAACCTGGTGGGCCAGCACTGGCTGATGCCTCTGCTGAGCAGTAGTGAGGACCATGTGTGGGATCCTGTGGTCTGCAGGTGCTGTCATCTGCCGTGGTGTCCCCAGCCTTGTAGTGGATGTGGTGCTGTGGACCTACTGTCCTCCTACAGGCAGTTTGCATGGTTTGTGTCCTTGAAAGATATAAGACTTTGCTTCCAGTTTTTATAATCTATTGCTTTTCAGGGTCTTTATAAGCTGAGAAGAGGTTGTAATGTGACCTGCCTAAAGATGCTTTCTTTATCATTTAAGAATTTTGAAAAAAATCTTTTATTTAGTCATAGTTTCATCACTGGCCTTGCAAAGAAGACTGTTGTCTTTACATGTCTGCTCCTACCTGCTGTTTTGGGGTGATCTCAGTTATCTGCTCATTTTTAAAATACACTTGGATGTGACCCAGCTTTGTTTGTTTGTTTGTTTCTCTCCTTCCTCCTCAGTATTTAGAGCAGCTCGAGAGCCCTTATATAATTCCTGCCTTGGAGCACGATTGCCGTGATGTTCCCCAGCACGCAGCAGTTTCAGCAAAGAGCAAATGCTTTTCAAGCCTCACTTGTCAGTTTCCTGTTTGATTAAAAAAATCATAGGCACCTGTAACTATTTATATATATATATATATATGTGCTTTTTTTTCCAGAAGGGACACATATTAGCTACAAAAGGTGGGATATTCTTTGTGACTTTAAATATCCGTTTTCATGGTTGAGTTTTACTTTATAAACTGGGAAGAGAATGTGATGTGACCTGCCTAAATGCTTTCTTTATTATTTAAGAATTCTGAAAATATCTCTTATTTAGTCATGGTTTCATCACTGGCCTTGCAAAGAAGACTGTTGCACACAAATAATACTTCTGATTTTTTTTTCCAAGTGAAGTAATTTGTATTTGAAAAAGGACTTGAGGCAAATTTGGGCTTGAGTGTTTTTGTTTTTTCCTATTTTCCCCCCTTTTTCCTTTTTCTTTGCTTTTCTAGACAAGTTCCTATGCACATGTTCATTTCAGTGATCCAGGTTTGAACTTTTCAAGGGCTTACGTTGCACTAAAGGAATGAATGCTGAAAATATTAGTTATGGCATTCATAAACTTCACCCTTAAAAGCTGCAAAGCGTTGCAGATCCATTTGTAAGTGAATACAGGATTTCTCGGCAACTCCTAGAGCTATGACACCATCAAGGAGCACTTTCAAACAGGGATGTGTGCTGAAACTTGTGGTGGAGCATAAAAATCAAATTGAAAAATCCTTGCTTTTGTTGGATGACAAGCCTAACAATTGTTTAGGTTACCAGTATTTCACTGACCGAGAATAAATCTCAGCAGATAGTGAAATGTCATGGTTTTGGCTGAGTTCTGCTATCCTCCTCCACGCAATCCTTGCATTTACTTTCCCACACCTCCATAGTTCAACTAAGCCTTGTGCATCCCCTAAGTGACGTTTCCATTCAACCACAGGTGCTAAGCACCAGGGCGCAGACCCTCTTAAGCTTTATCAGCTTTATCAGGATGGGTAAATAAATTGCACCCTCTTTCCTTTCTTTTTTCTTTTTTTTTTTTTTTAATGTATAAATGCCATTCATTCTTAAATAGCACTGTGTTTTAATGCACACACTATAGGGCATGTGACTTTAACCCTAAAAACAAAACAGCTTTTATTTTATTTTATTTTATTTTATTTTATTTTATTTTATTTTATTTTATTTTATTTTATTTTATTTTATTTT
>JAWLRI010000995.1:852532-922016 GCA_034781795.1 Crypturellus tataupa | reverse complement strand
TTTCTTCTATGTTTATCTTATATTTATTGAACACATAAATACATCCTATCTAGTACATGTTGTCAGAATCAATAGCTGTGCCGTGTTAGCTGTTTTGCCATTTATGGCATATTGTCCTGACATAGCTGTAAAACCTCAATGAGTATGGTTTTAATAACCCAATGGTATTTAATGTACAATCGCTGTCTTATTAAGTCTAAATTAAATCCTTACTTGAGACACTTAATTTAACGTGTGACTGATCTTTTCCTGGCCTGGAAGGAGATACTTAAGTGACACTTCTTCCAATTTGGCCACATGGCTGAGGGGGTGGGATTTAAATAATGTATTTTGATGATTCTACTCATCTGGTTAAAGCTGAATTGCATCATTTTATGAACACTCAGAGACAGGATCAAATTAAACCCAACTTCCCACCAAGTTAACTCAGCTGAGCTTCAGAGCTTAGCACTGTATTCAAAACACACACTTATTGTGACTATCCGCTCGTCAGCATCTGCTTGGCTTTTCCAAAGGAAAAAATGAAGTACACCATATTTTTCTACTCAGAGCCTCTTGTGGGGTGCCTCTTGAGTTGACGAAGACAAGGCTTACATTCTGCTGTGGGCACACTAATAAAATAAACCTAATAAAATAAACATTACATGCAATAATGATGCTACTAAATCTAAATTCAATGTGTAGCTAAAGTGTTACCCACAGATCTATTTAGAGTGATGTACTTGGACTTCCTTCCATGCTTTCCCAACCGAGAGTCACATAAACATTTGCTAAATCAGAAGCATTGTCTGGACCAATGGCAGTTCCACTGTGCCTCCTGCGCATGTGAAGTTGAGGAGGGCACAGGGCTCACAGATAAATAATGTGCTGGGATTTCTTTGCGCCAAGGCCACAGCTGAAGAACATCAAGTCTTAAAGATCTGGAAGAACATTTCTGAACCAAAATGTATTGTGAGGCGATGAAAACTAACACATACATTGCTTCTTTGCTTGTATTTAGGCCACGCTAATCATTTTGTTGGATTAATACAACTGGGGTAGTCAAAGGTGCACCGAAAACAAAAATGTTCATTAGTACAGACAGATATGGCAAACCTCCAGGAATCCAGGACTGGGAGCAGAATAGGTGACAGCACTGGACCTCAGGGTGTCTTCTCATAGCAGGATTTTAGTTTCTCCGTCTTTTCAGCTTCTGGGCTTTTGAGAGCTTTGATGAAAAGTTAGGCAATATGGTTACCGTTGTAATATGCAGCTCAGGTTATAGCTTTATCTTCAACTAGTCTTCTTATTATTTATTGCAAATAAATACTCTGCAATATGAAGTGGAATACTGATCTGAAGAGGAAAGGGAAATCCTAGAACTGCAAAAACCTTTTTATGTGTGATTTCAGCCCTGTTAAATAAGCCGCTATAACCTCACCAGCTGTTGTGCTGAATGATCCAGACCAGCCCCCGTGGCCTGGCTCTGTACGCAGTCACTGGGAGGATGTGGTGGTTCCTGCTGTTACACACCTTCCCTAGGTGGTCTGGACAGGCTCCATTTCATGGATGTCATCCCTATACTGAACAAATCCAGCATTTTGTGCTTGCTTTCTGGCAAGCCTGGTGGGGCTGCCCTCTTTCAGAGGGAACTTGCGCTTTGCAATAGTCAAAGCTCGCTCTTTATCAAAGCCCCAGCTGCTGGATTAACAGGATTATGCAGGAGTTTCTGCTTTCATTCAGAAAACTAAAGGAAGTTTCCAGTCCAACTGATTTCAGGGGAAGAGTTGAAGATGTGACACCCGCCCCTCCCTTCTCCAAAACCAGGAATGAAGGATAAGGAATATGTATGTGTATTATTCCTTGAAACATCTCAGAGTCATCTGTGAAGCATTATCATGATTGTTTTAGAGGGCTGTCTCCATGATTTCCAGCTCTTGGAACTGGTAATACGGCTGCTACAGAGAAGTAAAGAGAGCAAGGTCCTCAACGCTGAAGTACCTAATTGCCCCATTAATTGAAGGACCTTTCCATGGTGACTCAACATGAAGGTGCTTGAAGGGCTGCTTCCAAGGCAGTAACTACAGAGCAATCAGGATTGTCTTTGAAAAATCAGAACTGTGGGGCTTTGCAATGCCATTTATAGGGTAAAGCCTTGCAAGTGGCTCGGGGTAAAGACAATATCCTTACTGGATTACACTCTGGAAAAAAGTTTGAAAGCCTCGTCTGTCCTGATAGTATGGAGAAAGTGCACTGTTTATCACCATCTTCGCTATAGTCCACACTGAGGGCAGTATAACACTTCAAGTAAAAATCTTTGTTTTTCTATTATGTCTTCCATCCAAGAATTTAACTGTTATTTGGTTCAGTTCAGTCTTGATGATTGATTTCTCCTGGATGCTGGGATGAAAACTGTTTTAACAGTTTACAGACGGGCAAAAGAAACAGGGAGGTGTTCGACTTATTGCCTGGAACTGCAAACTAACCAGTGATAGAAAGATTTGATCCCAGCCAGGTTTGAGCCCTCCTTCTTCCTTTTGTAAAAATTTGACTTCCTCCCTAGCATGTTTATACTTTAGTAGATGAATCACAGCAGTAGAGAATGATGAGACTGAAAACACTGATGAAGACCTTTCAAAGCGATATTTATTTTTCTTCTCAATCTGGAACAATCTTTACTGCAGTGATTCCAGTTCAGGGAGACAAAATAGCTTTGCACAGTGGTTGCTGCTGCTGCTATGTCTATTTATTTAACAGTTTTTCAAATAATTTGATGAAGCTCTCAGGTTTAAAGATTTTCTTTTCCTAGAATAAAAGAGAAAGGAAAATAATGTGATTATCTAGATTTTTTTCCCTATACCTCTTTTGTCTATCATTAATTAGGAAGGTTTCAAGTGATAAACAGCTTGTTGTTGTAAGTCATCCACATGGTAAATTAGAGTGGGCAAACTGAAATGGCACTTAAACCCTCAAAGCCTGAAGTCAATCAATGAAATCTATGGAAAATTACTCTCAGCATATTAACATACACAAATGCAGATTTTTTTTGTCATGTCTCTGCATAATGTTTATGCACAAATTCCCTGTCCGCCCCAACCTTACCCTAACCCAGGAGTCAGTTCACTAGACTTCATCTCCTCCTTTTGCAGGAGTCAATGCCCAGCCAAGCTGGAGCAATGGCTGAGTTAAAAGAGTAGGTCAGAGTGAGGTTCAGGCATGCCCAACTCCAGTGAGGCCAGCTGAGGATGCTCTGCTGGGATTCCTTGTCACTCAGTGCTCCCAGATTTAAGCAATCTGCTAGGAAAAGTGATGGGACTAATTTAGTTCTTTTTGGAAGAACCATGCTGAGTGGTGGTGGTGCCCCTTATGGACCTCTGGTTCTGTTTAGAAGGTCAGTTCTACAGCTGTGTTTTCTGGTAGGTTTTTCTCCAACACATCTTTTTGGTACTTTGCTAAAATTTTCCAGTTACCACTCCCCTTCCTGCCCTGCTGAATGTGCAGGAAACCAGATGTAAGCAGCTTTGGAGAAAAGAGCTAGCTGATCAGAGAATCTTGCAGAGCAACAGGACTTGATGGTTCCTGGGGATAAGGACTTGTGCTGTCTGTCTTTCCAGGTATCCTTAGCACTAATATCTGAAAGCCTCATAATGTAGCTAAAGAGTTTATACTCACAATGCTACTGGGAGAAAGCAGATTTCATAATTCTCTTTTCAGTAGAGGTAGGAATTTCAAAAACTGAGCCAGATAGCTATTGCTTTCCACTTAACTCCTGTCTATGGTTTTTGTCAAAAGATTATGAGCTTAGATAGATGACTGAGAGAGTATCTTGTATATCTTATTCCCTCTCTATGCATCACTGTTTCTAAAAGCTCTCAGAATTTCAAGTGTATGTAATTGTTTCATATGATGTGGGCTAAGTGACCCCTGACACAAGGCATGAATAGGCCAACAAACTGGAGCATTTGAAGCCTTTTAGTTGTGCAGTCGAGAACTACCAGTTAACTGAAGGAGAAAAAAATCAGTGTAGGATTGGAAAATGAGGAAGTTCTTTCCTTCACCAATCAGTCTTACAAATGGAGCTTCCTGGATGTTTTTCTATTGACAAATTGTTGCAATAAAAGTTTGTCTTACACAAATTGCAATTTTCTGCAGAAAAAAATGACTTAGCTGAGCTTCTCCTTTTTTCTGCCTGTTTACCTACCATGCAGCACAGTCACCTCTGCCCATCAAACTGCAGGACAAGCAGGGTCCTGGGACCTTGATCTCAGGAAAACCTACCTAAAAGTTTCTAACTTTGAACTCTAAGTAACTATAAAATCCTTTTTCCAACTTTCTCTAACAACTTTTTTTTTTTTTTTTCTTTTCCAGAATAAGGCTACAGTACTGCTGTAGACAATTTCACTTTTTCTTTACTTGTGTTCCATATTTTAGGATGTAATTTTGCTCAAAAACATTTTTCCTTGGAAGGGATTTGCATTTTCTGATCTGCTCCACTCACACAACAGGTACAAGGAGGCTGAAAGAATGAGTGCTTTGGAGCACTTGGTATCAATACCTTGACTGCTGGAATTCCCTCAGACAAGCAATATTTGATTTTTATTGGACAGTAGAAGGAGACAAAAAGAGATAGTATGGACATATTGGAAAAGCACTCACAAGACCTGCTCATGGATTTGCAATATTCCAATACAGAGTGCCAATGTTGCATTAAAATATTGCCTCAGAAGCAGGATAAGTTGATGAATAAACTCCTCCTCCCCACATATTTCCTCCAGTGATGTTTCCAATGTTTCCACTCATTTCCTCTCTTTATTACCAGTGTCTTGAGCAAAATTTCTTGAGATGAATGTAGGATTGGTTAAGAACAGGGATGAACTTTGTAAATTCAGATCACAGCTTTCTAGTCTGTCACTAGGATTGTCCCTGATGAAACAGGCCAAATGTCCTCTCTAGAGGAGGCTACTGAATCATGAGGAAAGAGGTGAAGGATAACAACCAAAAAAATAGTGGAGGAAGAAAACCACCAAGTGAGCAAACACCCAGAGCAAAGAGAGCATTTAGGCTCTTGCTCTTCTGTTCTTGTTGTTTCCAAGCCTGCTGCAGCCTTCCTGAGGGCTGGGGGAAGGGAATAGCCTGATTTGCATCTTATGTTCCTGCTGACAGTAGGAGGTCTTAATTGGGGCACCAAAGAGCAGGTGTATGCTAACGTTAATCTTCCCTTTCACCTGTCACTCATGCAATGAATGTGATCTCTCCCTCTCATTAGCAGCCCTCCATCACATGCAAGAGAGCTTTGGAAGGGTCCCTCTGAAACTTATTGGGATTGATTTTGCTGCTTCACTGGGTTATTACTGACAAACTCTGGACAACTGCTCCCCAGGAACACACCCATCCGGCAGAGGTAGAGATGAGCACTTCTTAATAGCTGCAAATTATCCATGCGTTGTGAAAATGAAGACTAATTCCTGTATTGGCCTTCTGATAAAATGATGAGACTTACTTGCACATAACCATCATGCTTTGGAGTACTGTAAAGATGACCTGAGGAGGAAAGTTAATTTAGCAGTTTAGTGCTATCTCCAAATGTTGATTCCTGGAATCATTACTCACTCTTTAGTCAGGCAAAACTTCCCTGGATTTCAAAGACTGAGGATGAAGCCAAGAGGAAATTGGCCTGGGAGAGGACTAAATAGTAACTCTAGAATTTGAACCATTTCTTATAGTTTGCCTATCATAGTAACAGAAGACTAATCATTTGCTGGACTGATGCGTAATATTAGCGAACACCCATAAACAGCCAAGATCAGCTAAACCTGCTTGTTTTAGCTCTTTCTGCCCAGAGATCAAGCATTGCACCCTCTTCATCATGTGAGGAACCTTTTGAAAGGACAAAGGTCTTTGTGTCCACGTCAAACATTCCTTACGAAGAGGAAAAGAAAAGGAAACATGCCTTGCAAAGAGGTTTATCTAAGCCTTTTACATTCTTTCAGTGCTGCTCTGGAACAGATTCCACCTTAGTTCATTTGGAGGTGAAATAAATAATTATCTTTGGGGGAAAAAATTCACATGGTTAAATGTATTATATTCAGAAAGCAACAGTTTGTTGGCTGTGATTGTGATCCAGTGGGATGAGCATCAGCTGCAGCCCGTGTTCTGACTCGGAGCTGAGTCCCAGGGGAATCACAGCTGCTTCAGGGCCCTGGTGTTGGTTGATTTTCTTTAGGAAGATGACTGGCCTCTTTTTCTTTTATCGCTCTCATCGGTTGTTGATTACTGGGAGGTGGCTGTCTTTATCATCGGATTCCTTCCAAAAGCAGTAATACTGTGATTCAATATAATGGAAACTGAGAAACAAATTGGACTGACATATTAATAATGTAACGCTAACTCATAATCTGTCCTTGCTTTGCTGAAATTGGGTCATGTTATGAGACCTTTCCCTTTCCTGAGATTAGGAAAAAAGGCCAGTAGTAGCAGCTGATTGCTTAGTCCTTTTGGGGAGCACACTTATCTGGGCAAGAGCACGGAGGAAGCACGTGTGCCTACCCTTCCCTTCCATGCAGCAGCAATCCACCTTTTTCAAGTAGTTCATCTGTGGTGCAGAGCCCTCCTACACAGTAATATTGGTCCTGGACACAATCCTGTAAGAACTAGGCTGCTGGCAAACGTGATTTTAAAAGCTGTGGTATTTGGGGACTTTCCATAGACTGTTTCTCATATGAGGAAATGTTGCTTTGTCCCAGCTACCTAGACAAGACTCACAAATGTGATGTTCCTACAATCTGTCCTGTGCTCTTTCCTCTGGGCCATGTAATGAAGGGAGGCAGTACAGCCCAAAGGGCAGTGCAGACTGCACTAGTCGTGATCAGGGCCTTCTATGGACCCCCATCGCCTGCTGCTGTTTAGCTATAAGAGACAGAACAGCCAAAATTTAATTACATTCCTGATTTGCAAGCATGTTATTTGGCTCCAACTCTCTAAACCTAATCATGTAAATTATCACCGAGGGTAATTATACCCCATAATAATCCAATCTGCAGTAGTGAGATGAAGCTAAGAGAAGGAAAGTAAGGTCTCATAGGTCTGTGCCTTATCCGGCAGACTGGAGTGACTAGGAGATACCTCTATGCCTGTGTCTTTCATACTACAACCAGTGACATTAACAGGCACCTTCCTACTTGCATGTTGGATTCATGTATGGACTATACTGTATGGTTCACATGAGACCTTTACTGCTATAATCTGCTCTGTATGGGTGAAATATGGATAGGAACCTCATAGCCTCATTCTTTTGTAGTTTCCGTACTCCCTTGATGCTGTGGGAGCTGCTGACCTTGCAGAGTGCTTCAAAAGCACTTTGAGATAGGTAGGTGATGTTCACAAGCTGAAAGCACCAGATAGTAAATACTTCTCATGAAAGTTTTCAAAAGAAAGTTTGTGTTTTATTTTTAAGCTTTTACAATTTGGCTTTTCGCAAAGGCTAAAGGAAATCTCCCAAATAATGTGCGAGTTAATCTTTTTTTTTTTATTTATCTATTTACTTTTGCTTTCAGCCCTCCAGTAGAGGGAATCGAGGACCTTTATGACAACAGTCAATATTCAATTGAAGAAAGAGACCAAAAATTTTGAAAATAATCCTATTCTTATTCTTTCCTTTGGAAAAGGGAAGACATTTGATCTTGAATTGAGATCCTCCTTATTGTCTGGCTTTTGTCGAATTTTAATAAACATATTCTTCAATTCTTGTATGTATTTAGTCCTCTAATCAAGTAATTGCCCAAATTGTATGGAACAATCATAGACTCATAATGCCTAAGCGCAGGAAATGTAATGTCACGATTAATTTTAAGTATATGAATATCCTTACAGATTTCATATGCCTGGTGAAGCAGGATGAGGATGTATCAGATTTGGTGAAATATCTCATGTGCTTAACAGTAAGCATGTGCTCAACTACGTTCCAGGGCTGCGAGTCTAAAATCTCTGTTATTCCAGTCTGTAAATGTGTTGTCTTGAGATGTACAAGCTGCAATTAAGAGCTATTGGATAATAACTATGCCATGAAAATGTCCTAAACTATTAAAGAGCTGAAGATGATAGTGTGCTTTTAATGTTTCACATAAACCATTTGGGATTTGAAGAACTTTCAGTGCTCATGAGGAAGTCAGAATATATGCTTGCTTGGGTTAAAGGGAAGGAAGAGAAAAAGCCCTGAATTAAATTTTTGAGCTCAACACCCTCCACTTTTCTACATGTTGCTCAATTCTAAACAGGGAAAATAAAATCAGCTTTGTTCGTGAGCATATGCTTTTGACATTTTTTCTTCTTGGAGTCTGTGAATTATTAATAAACTAATTTCTCTTTATAGTTCAATCTTTGGAGACTTAAAGTGCTCACTCAAATGCATGGAACAAGAGGAATGCTTCAGCTCCAATCAGCGCCTGTCTCCTTTGGAAATGCTGGCCTTGAGGTATCTTTGAGTCTTTGAAATCAATCTTTTATTCAACCGGGAATTTCTGATGGCTTGGAGGTCTAGTCTGTTAATTCTGCCTAATGCCGTGTTTAAGTTCGGGGCATTTCAAGCGGCTGATTTTCTACTTTTACTTCACTCGGGAACTAAGTGTATCTCTCTCCTCTCTGTTTCTTCTTCACCATGCGGAAACGAAAATGTCTGTTGAGTTTTACAAGAGAGGGTACGTGAGGAGGAGGGATGATAAAGAAAAAACAAAGGGTGGCACCTAGGTAATATCTCATTCTGTTTTTTTAAGGGCAAATTAATATGACTTCATCACTGTGTTTTAGGCCAAAGAACCTTACCATGGGGAATGTAAAAAAAAAAAATATATATATATATAAGCTTGTTTGCCAGGAACCCCAGTCTGTAACAGTACCTTTCTGTTTATTAGAAACAGAACAAACTCAGTTTTTTTTGAATGGGCAGAAGGTGAAATTGAGAAATTGGTGCTGTTAAAGGACACACACTTCATTTGTGGTGTCCCTGGTGACTCCTGGCCTCGATTCATTTCAAGAGGATGCTGGAAAGATAGTGAATTTTCCCCCCTCTGCTCTCAGTTTTGTGAGACATAAAGGAAGAGGATGCATTTTTTTTTTTCTCCTCCATCAGCATTAGCCTCATCCTGCCATTGCCCAAGCTCCGCGGGGTGGGAGGTGTTGCAGGGGTCCCCGCGCTCTGCAGCCTTGTGGCGCTGGTGCCTCCACTGGGGCTGCTCAGACTGCCGCAATCAAACCCAAGAAATTGTGAGGAAAAAGAAATCTCCAGTTTGGGACCTTGGTTAGGTCTGGGCAAAATTCAGCCACAGTCCACATTTAAGCTAGAATTGGCCGTTTGAGGGTGCATTAAAAGAACAGAAAGGAAGGGACTGTGCACCGGTGAACAGGCTGGCAGACTCTCACGGCTGATGCTAACATGCTCTACACATTAGTAGGTTAGGAGCATGATGGACATGTAGGGCTTTTGAGTTTACCAGAGCCTGGGCTGAGAGCTGAAAAACTCATTGCACTGGTGATCCTGAGCAAGGCAGAACAAAAATTCCCCATGACAAAGGAGCATTGTTTGAGCCTGCCATTTGCATCCTCCTTTAAAACAAAAAAAAAAAAAAAAAAAAAACAGACTGAGGAGAGGTCCCCATGAAATTTAAAAATAGACAGAAAGGGGGGTTACAAGTTGCTAAACTCTGTGTGGTCAAACAAGGGAAAAACAACAACAAACAACAGTGCTAAATTAAGCTATTCAACAGAATTTCATTTACCAGAAATATCTAACTGGAGAAAAACACATTAAGACAATGGCCTCATTAACAGAAATGTCCTGTGAAGAGGTGGGTTTCCAGTTAACATGCGAGAGTGGGGGGGGTGGAAATCTGCCTCCTGAAAGAAAATAGGAAAAAATGGGCTAAAAAAACCACCAAACTCTGGATTTATCTTCCATTTGATGCATTCCTCTTCCTTAGTCCGCATTACAGAGGCTATTTGCACGGAGGCTGCGGGGTGGACCCTTGCTCTCCCCTTTGCTGGGGCAAATGTGAAGCTCTGCTGCGCGTTACAGAGGATGGTGCAATTTAGAGCAGAGCAGCTGAGCTCGCGGGCGCTGGGCTCCACTCATGCAAATACCCATAACATTAGCAGCGCTGGAGACAGCAGACGGGGCACAGAATTGCTTTCCACGAGCGATCTGCTTTCTATCTCTGAGGCTTCAACTGTTCTTCAAGGCAGAGCAAATGGGGGGAAAGGAGGAAAATGGACTTTGCCAGTGCGTGAGGGGATTCACGGTGAGGAATGGAGATGTGGATGTGGTTCCAGCCCCCAGCGCAAAGCTGGGGGATTTGCACACCTCTGCCCATGAAGGTCTTTGGGAAATTCCAGCCATGAAGGTTAATTATAAGGCTCTAATTAATCAGCTTTTCGCTGGGGGCTGACGTGGTCGGAACACGAGCCTTAGAGCCAGGAGTGCCTTAATTACACGGGCGGCTCGGGAGCCTTGTGCGGCCCAGCCTGGCTGCAAAGGGCCATTGTGCGGCTGCAGGGACACCAGGGACAGAAAGCTGAAGCCATAACGAGTGGCATCGGCGACCAACCCTTTCCTATGTGTGAGTAGTGACTGTGGAATCGTGTGGGTGCCTCTGCCATCACTGAGGGTGCCCGTGGGATTCATGAAGGCCTGAGCGGCACCTCCATGGTGCCCGTGGCCACGTGCTGCTCCCTCCATTGCCAGAGCCCTCTGCTTGAGGACAAGCGGGCGCTGACTTTGAGGCACCTGTGATTTCTCTTAAATAACGTTATTAGCAATGTTCCCGCTCTCCTTAACTTAATAAAAGCAAAACGGCAGCACTAGAGAGAGCTGCCGCTCTGCTGAGGGAGGGGAGAAAAGACACTCACTTCTCCCAAAATTACAGGGACTCTTTATTTTTTTACCTCCTCCCCCCCCGCCCCAACCTTAATTATTTATTTATTTTGCTTTTTCCTTTGAGCGTATGCTGCATTTCCTAGCAGAGAAAATATAACACAGGGGAAAGTAACTTTCAGTTGATCCATTCAACCATTTTTAACTCTCTCGGTGATGTAAGCTGCACTCATGAGAAAACCAGCGGGGACTCTCAGAACAATATGAGAGCAACGGAAAAATAAATAAATAAGTCGGTCCACGGCTTCCTTCCTAGTGGCTGCTTGTCCCTTTAAGCAGCTGTTTCTTGTCTCTGAGGTAACAGAGTTGTCATGTGATACCTCCGTTACCATGGCAATAATCTGTAATTGTGCAGAAAATCCACCCAAGTAGCGTGCAAGTCCTTGGTGAATTGGATGGGGAGAGAAATCACCCCTGTGCGAGGCCGGGGCTGATGATGCTGCGTTGGCTGCGCTGGCCTCGGTTCACCTCCGAGACGCCCCCACGTTGGTTCACCTGGTTCTGGTGTTGGTTCTGTCATTAGAAATGTTGCTTGTCTGCGCATCTGTGGCTGGGAAATGGTGTGTGTCCTTGGGTGCACTTCCATCCACCCCCTTCTCATTCAGGGTGTTTTATTTAGAACAGAGGATCTGGGAACTCCTCTGATTTTGATAGCAGGTGAATGAATTGTAACTGCTGAACCCATCTTTTTGAGCACAGGTGATAAAATAGTGTTAAATATTGTATCTTGCCACAATTACAAGGGGAAGGATGTGTGCATAGTCCTCCTAGCTTGCTTTCTCAAAGGGGCACCCCCCAGTTCTTCCCAAAGAAGCCCCAATTGCTTCTTTCCTTTCATAGTGATACATTGCTATTCCAATGATTGTGAATGGCTTCCAAACACACACAAGTGTGCATGCAATATCTTTATTTACATATAATACAGAAATTGAAATTTACTCCTCTGCTAGCATGCCCAGTATGACATCTTTTCAAACTAACTGCACATGGAAATATGGAAGCATGAGAAGATCAAATCCACAAAACTTTCTTCTCTCTGTTAGTCATAAAATAAACTGCTGGAATTTACAAAGAAATCCTTGAACGTTTTGAGTCATCTGCTCATGATATCATTGGGCTAAAAGTGCTTGCTACTATCCAAATCAAAATGCCAGAGAAATCTCATGAGAATATGCCTCGTGGGCAAGTCCCAAAAGGAGAACATCTGGATTTAAGATGCCATTGCCCTGTACTTAACCCTAAGCCACTGAGAAAAATGACTGTTCTGCTCTCACTCTCTCCATGTTATTAGTAAATATTTATACTGTACAAGCACCCAAAGGCCTCAGATGAGAGTAGACTTCCATCTTGAGGCTTATGTAGGCCTAATATACATAAGAAACTGCCTCTGCTCTTAGAACCTTGCTCTTTATTTGTTTTTCTTTTTAGATAGGGTGAGATAAGTTACCCCATCTGCAGGAATAAGTGTCAGAGTGCTGCATGTGATTTCCACAAGAGAAAAACATATATATTTATATATATAATCTATATTTTTTCACATGGTGTTAGTCCAACTGAAGCAACTTAGTTTCAGTAAAGACTGGATCTAGACAGTGCCTGTGCCAGCAGTGCTACTCTGTTTGGCTTATCCAGGCTCTGAGGCTGTCCAGCTGCCTTATCTTCACCTGTGGCTTGCAAGGTGTTAATTAGACTGATATGGATAATTTAATACTGCATCACACTGAAATCCAAGCCTAGAAACAGACCTTCTCACAGCCCAGAGATTGTACTGGGTAAATCAAAGCTTTCTCTTACCCCTGTACATCCTTGTCTACTCTTTAAGGGCCAGCACAACCACCCCAGCTGTAGAAGTGGGGCTAAACCTGGGGCAGATAAGACCCTACAGACAGTCATATGCCCGTGGGCAGGTTTCCTTGCCAGCTGAATTCAATCTCACTAAGTGGACAAACTCAGGATCTGCTGATTTTGAAAGAGGGATTCTGGCATCTCGGCTGTGGCAGTTGCATCAGATTGTAACGTGAGTCTCCTGCAAACCATTTCTGAAGCAGAAAGGAAGGAGCCCAGTGTAAAACAGGGAGAGCTGCTGAGCACTCACAGGACCTATGGTTCATACAGAGAGCTCACCTTCAGACTGCTTTGCTCAGTGATTTCTAAAGAGATAGAAATAAAACTCTCCTTTATGCAAAATATCCTGCATCTGCACATCTGAGGAGGGAAGGACTCTTCACTGATCAACAGGCTCCACAGTAAACGTTGTTTATTAAAGTAGGCTGTGGGCTGGGCTTCCTTATCTTGATCAAAAGGGCCCAATCAGGCTGGGAGCTGAGCACCTGGGAGGACTGAGGTTATAAAGGCTGAGGGGAGGACCGGAGGAGGCAGTGAAGGTGCTGCACCTGGTTGGGAAGCTCCCCTTCTGCTTGGAGGCAGTAAGAGCTTGTGGGTGCACTGAGAGGCAGCTGAGAACGAGCTGTTCTTGCTGCTGTTAAATTCTTCTGCTGCTGGGGAAGCTGGAGCAGAGGTGAGGGGATGGTGTGCCTATGTGGCTGGGTTTGGGAGTTCCCAAAGGGAAGGGGTTGGCTTGTATCACCTTGGGGCTTGGTAATCCTGACTGAACTAAGCCCTGTTGTTGGATCTGTTGTGAGATACGTCCATGAGGCTGTCCCTTCTCCTTGCGACTTTCCCGTTAGATGTGGATGAGTCTTTTCACCTCTGGAAAAAGTCCCTTGAGATGACTAATCGTGCTGCCCTGTGAGATAGGAAAGCTGGTGCAGCCACTGTGGGAAGCCAGGAAGTGGGATCCAAAGTGGAGCTATTCTGAAATAACTGCTTAGGAATGCTGTGACCTCTTGCCTCGCTCAAGCACCATTTTTTTTTTTTTTCCCAAGAGAATACATGAAGAGAGCTGTTTGTACATAGCTTTAATCTGTGTGCACATATACACATATACAGCCTGGTATGGGGGCAGAAGAGGAATTGCTGCTGCCAGTTGTAGGTGTTCTGGGTTCTAGACGCCTGAGACAAACTACACCCTTTTTACTACTTTAAAAAACATAATGGGCCACTTTTGTAATATTAGTTGTAAATGCACTTCTGCTATATCACAGGACAGTGCTTCAGTATGAGAAAAGAGAAATACAAGAAGTGCAGAAATAATGTGGTGACAGGCAAAAGAACAGAGCTTATAATGCACCCACAGAGCGTTTCCTGTGGAAACAATATTCTCCCAGTTCTGTCTAAGGTGCTCTGGCTTGCTTGCTTTAAAGAGTAATTTCTCACAGCTGTATTTTAGATGTTTGGCACTTGTAAACTGTTCAGCTGAACACATTACTGCTTTATGAATTTGAGTCACTGAATTAAAATTGCACCCACCATCGCAGTCATCAATATTACTGTTAACTTCCTGTCTTCTTGCACCCTAGGCTCTACCCTAGTAACAACCTGTGATGAAGATCCAAGTTATGCTGTAAAGACAACTAAAGGAGCTCCTAGAGCACAATCGTTCTGAGATCTGGACGCAGGAGATAAACAAGGTGGGTGATATGTGTGTGAACTTAGGTGAAGTGTTTCATGAAGCAGCAGAAGTCCTTGAGGCATGTGATCAGAGTCCGAAAGATGAAGGTTGTCATGGTCTCTCGGATATGGAGATATATAGATGATATAGGTGATGCCCTCCAGTGAGGGAGCAACAGGATGTAGGAACAATGTCTGCAGATGACTGCAGGTCCTAGGGGGCACAAAGAACATGGCAGAGGGATGTGATAGCTTCTTTTAACCTCAAAGTTTAGGAAATGGACGTTGAAGGAAAAATTACATCAAACCATAAGCTTGGCTGTGTTGATTTTTATGTTGTCACTTGGCGGTCAGTAGAGATTGGCTGGCAGAGAGGCAGGTTGTGATGCGGAAGGAGACTGGTAAAGGGATTCATCAGCTCCAGCAAAGTATGAGATCCTGCTAGTAGTTAACGCATTGGAAATTTGTGCAGCAAGAAAAGAGATGGTGATGCAGAAGGAGTCTGCAAGGCCAAAACTGACCTTGGGAGGTCTTGCTCTGTAAGTGAGAGTGACTGAGACTGAACTAAATGGAGCTAGGGGGATAAGGGCAGAAGGAGGACTTAGTCTCTTAAATCTTCTTTTAACAGAAATGTCAATGAGAAACAGCTATAAACTGAAACATTTCTCTCTGAGTCACTAAAACAGATCCAGTTTTTGTTCAAAAAGTAACTCCAAGCCATTAAAATAGATGGTTCAAATTCCTTAAGACAGCCAGCTGAGCAGGCATGCCATTCCATAGGGCTGCCTGGCAGAAACCCTTCCCTCCTTGCTGAAAGGGACTCTGGCTCTTTGACAAATACATCTCTGGTACAAGCTCTCCTAAAAGTGTCTGGAACTGTGTGTGATCGGAATGGTGGTAGCTAAAGTCCATATGGCTCCTCGTTAGGAGAATGCAGGGCTGGCCGTCTCCAGAGGTCACCTCATCCCTCCCCTTCCCCGAGACATCTGCTGTTCTCTGAACGACCAGCACCTGGGCTGCGTCCATCCCTGCTTGGGCTGCCACACGCTGGTGGCCAGGACGCCGGGGTGGCATGGAGGGGAAGACTGTACCGAGCCTGTCCTGCAAACTGCCTTTCCAAGCTCAAATCTCAGAAGAAATTTGTGCAAGAAATGGGGAGGAGGGGATATATTAATTTCTTCTCTCCTAGGCTACCCACAGACATCTTTACTCCGTCTCCCCACAACGCTTCTGTACGACAGAGATTTGGGCACGGTGTTTTCATAGTGCCTCAGAAATCAATCTGTTCAGTAACCTGACTGGGAATAAGTAATGCAGCCACATACTTCTGAATAGTTATATGTGCACGATCTGTTTGTACGATATGCTCCAGTCCTCCGAACATCTGGTTCGAGCCAGTTGCTATCAGCCCCTTGGTTTTATAAGCACTAAATTCACTCCGTTTTTAATGCAGGGGAAAAAATACAGCCCCAACAGCATAACATTTACAAGCATTTTTTGTGGGAGTGGAGACAGGAGGCCAAGTTCTGCTCTCAGACAGAGTCCAGCCTTTGCATTTTTGGGTGGGCCTCCAAAACCTTTTTTTTTTTTCTTCATGAGATGCCTTCTTTTCAGCCAAACTAAACTGATTTCTGTCAACTATTATCATTCCAGTATGAATAGGCTTGGCTTAGAGACTCGAGGGAGGGTCAGCAAGATGGCTTTTTGGGATGTTCGTCATATAATAACTGACTGATATACATACAACATATACAACACTATGTGACTTAATTTTGCTGGGGGCAAGGGACAGTGTAAAAGGAATAAGTGATTGAGAAGCTATTATGGCTGAGACTTTGTTCTCACTGTTATGTTATCTTGCATCCTGTCATGCTGCTTTGCTGGTGATCACCCTCTCCTCCTGTGCTACAAGACGTGTGGCAGGAGAATTGCCCTTAAATTTCAGTCGCTCTTGATGGCCATGAATAATTTGAATCAAATCTCTAAGGCCACTGAAAATGTTAGCGATGGTGATTCTAATACAAATAGCAACAGTTAGTGGTCATCTTTGCTCTGCAACTGGAACAGAAGTGCATTTGGAGGACAGGCGGGAGAGAGCAAACCAAAAATTGCTAATGCTTTAAATCACTCCAGGGCTGCATTGCACATATGGATGAAATTTGGCTCTGGTATAACATAATGTAGTTATAAGCAGAATAAATCTGGTCCACTAATTCTTTTTCTACCTGTTTTGTTTTGAAAGACAAACTATTTTCACTTTACTTATGTACATAAAACCTGGGCAGTTGAAACAGGTAAATGCCATAGGTCTTTGAGAGGGACCTTCTGGATTCTCCTGGCAAAGCCTCTCTTCCTGGGAAGGGCCAGGGAGAACAGAGAAGTCCCTTGTCTTGTCTGTCTGTTCCCAAACTGATTGGTAATGGCATGGCACTATTTCAGATGCTACAGTATTGCATATAGGTTTCCACAGTTATTTTTCTGTTGTTACCAAACATTCAAAGTAAAGCTGTGCTGTGGTCATATAGACAGGAAAATGACATCATGTTTAAAGCCACTAATCCAAAAGGCTTTGGAATCTGAAAGACGAGCTGTATTCTAATTAGGAACAAAAAACAATGACATTTGAAATGAAGACATTTCTTGGATTGTTATTAGTATTTTTAAAATCCTCCCCTGGCTTCCCTTCCAGCCAAGGCCATGACAAGTGCATTGGAGCAGATAATAAACCCACCTCTGAGGTCACTGCTAGGACTTCTAATTAAAATAAATAAATAAATACTGATGAAGTTTTCTGTCTCTAGAGATCCAGCCCTTTAGGCTGCCCTGAGGGGTCACTGCTGAGGATACTTTTCACTGTTTAGCACAGCTATTTTTTCCATTATTTGAAAATACAAAACAGTCTTATTTTGTAGCTGTCCTCTCTCCAGGGTTGGTAGGTGGTAACAACAGGCTTTGGGATGGTGACGCTTTGTAGGGATTATTCACTGCGTGGGAAAAAATGAAATTACTCACAACAGCCACACCGGTTTAGGTCAGCAGATGTGTCCAGCTCATCATGCTATGGATGACTAGTGCTGCCCAGAGAAATGTTGAGGAAACCATATTCCGCTGGCTATCGGACTCGGGATGTCTGTCCGTACTCTTGTACCTTCTGAAACTAGTCAGCTTTGTTTTGGAGAGAAAACAGGGTGGGGAAGGTCAACACTGATTAAAAAAACATATTGATCATTTAAAAAATAAGTATATATTTTTTAAATCTGAAACAACTTTTCACATAAATTTCTTAGTATTTTGTGTTCCAATTAGAAATTAATTGAAATAGAAATGGAATATTTTGATTAATCCACAAAAGTTCCCTTTATTTTTTCCCCAGAAATAACTTTTGTAGAAAACTGAATTTTGGGGGGAAGACAAAGGTGTTGGTGTTTGAGAAATGAACCATCCGTCCATATGTTGGACTGCCTCATGTGACTCCTTGAGTCAAAATCATTGTTCAAATACAACAAAGTTTGCTGCCTTCTTCAATCTCCCCAAAAAAGGTGATCATTACACCCAAAAATGTTTGCAAAAGCCAGTGTCTTCAGAGACATTGAACCAAAACTATATGTCATCCCCACTCAAGAATTTCTGTTTGAGTGACCTGTTATTTTTCCATGAGTAGTTACATTGCAAGTTAGGCAAATGGGCTCTCCATCTATATTCTCTGCCCCCTGCTCACTTCACTGCTATTCCCATCTGGACAATAATATAATGAGAATAGCTATAGAGGTGGCTGCAAGGAATCGCCTACTATCATGCACCTGCCAACAGGGCAGATTAGCTGTCTGTTTTTTTTTAGGAACAGAATAAATCCTGACACGTTTTGAAAAAACATCCTCACTTGCCTCTGAATTCTTGTTCTGCTTGGTTTCATCTCAGTCGCAGCAGGATCTCTAAAAGTGCCACTATTCATATTGAATTTGCACCTTGCAAGCACCTGCAGGCTTACTGCTTGGCATGGGCTGTTCTTCTATAGCTTTAATTTTTCTTTTTCTTTTGCATTATGTTTTATAATGTTTCATAGCATGGGCACCAACTTTATGGATATCAGACTAGCTTACTAACAGGTTTCACATCTTTATCTGAGCGTGGCTTTGGCAATGTCTTACTAATTTCTTTTGCCTCACAGAAATGATATCAGGAAGCAGCTTGATAATGTGATAGGACCATTCACAGCTCCCTACAACTGACCAGATCCTGCTCTTAGCTGCCTCTGTGCAGATCGTTGAGGTCATTTTTCCCTTGAGAGCAGGCAGATCACAGCAAGGCCTCTAGACCAACAGCTGCATGTGGTAGAGATGGTTTCTTCCACTTCTAGCAACAGGAGAGTGGGAGCAGGATGGGACCGATACTAGGTATTAAACAGACCAATACCTTGAAGGTGCAAGGACTTGCACTGTGCCACCTCAGTGAGGTGGATTCTTAGGCTGGTAGTACAGAGGTTCAATAGAGCAAAGTGATATGCATAACCTAAAGCAGCCTCTAGTATGCTTTGAATTCCCTAAAACCCAGGGGTTTTGTTGCAAATGTGCAGGTAGTCTGGCTAGTTGAATTAAAACTGCTTTCTCTGTGTCACAGATATATGCACTGTGTGTATAATGCTACTCCTTTTTATAGAACTGTTTATACTGTAATTGGAAGACAAATATTAATCAAAATTCTATCTGCTTTACACTGCCCTTTTTTTTGCTCAGTTTGTTATAACAGCAGTTGCTTCCCATAACAGTCTGTCCTCCTTGTGAGATGCCTTTGGCTGTTGGTAGACAAGATAGTAAATGAGAGGCCTGGAAAGTCTTACAAGTTTATTTTCTAGCAATTTGTCCGTGACTTCACGTATTTGGGGTGTTAGCAGTCCATTAGTATCCCTGGTAAAAGTAAGATATTAAGAGACCAGATCCAAAGCCAGTTGAAATCTATGGGAATCTTTCCATTGATTTTAATCTGCTTTGAATCAGTATGGTTAACTTACTGTTTCTTTCGTGCTTTTGAAATGCAGATGGAAACGCAGGAGCAGTTAGATGTAATATGGGTGCTGGCAAAAACAGAATGCCCCTCTAACACCATGAGTGTTTGATGCAAAATTATGCTTGTTATAAACAGCACTTGAGCAATAAATAGAAGTCAGTCTTGTTACTTCCAGGTGAACAAGATATCAGAACTAGAGCATTGACCAACTTAGAGTGACATCAGTCTTTTTTTTTCCAATCTGTGTTTCCAATTGCTGTGTTTATAAATTACAATTAAGTGGTAAAATGATTTATATCTGTATATTTATTTATTATAGTTGCTATAGTTAGTTTTGGACGCTAAACCTGTCCTGACAATGTTATGCCTCCAGCTTTGACTTATGTGGAAAGAAGGCATTTCTAGAGGCAATTTAAGAAAATGAATGTTGGGATTTTATCACTAGTTTATTTTTGCCATCTGATAAAAACAATAGTGCTTGGTTATGAGGAACAAAAGTCAGATGAAATAAGGCATCCTCGTAATAGCATATGCTGTTCCTCATGGTACTTGAGACACACATGAACAACAATAAAACAACTTTAGGTGAAGGGCCAGTGAATGAGAACACTGGGCTTCATTCTTTTTCCTCCAGCATAAATTCCCTTCTGTCTGCAAGCATCTCGTTTGCTGTTTGTACAGAAAGTCCTTTGTTAGTCATTTCTCATTACAGCTATTGATAAGGCTTGTCCAAAAACATGCCAAAGTGTTTTTGTAAGTTAGATATTTTACATCGAGTACCAACGACTAGTAATCATACAGTGGGTCTCTCTCAAAAACTTTTTCACTGTTGTCGTTATCTCAATAACATTACCATGATACAGCAAGGGAATAGTATGAATACTTCAATATGGTGTTTAGTTGGAAAAGAAACTGAGAATGCTTTAGCTGTGAGGAAGGAAAGTTCACTGTAATTTAAATTATCTAACATGATTTCAAATATTGTTCCTTGTACTGGATTAATGTTATGTTCTGTATGGACATTTTGTTCAAAGAAAAAAATATTGAATATTGGAGCAGCTTCTGTCTTCCTAAGATACAGACATAAGTTTATACGATTGAACAATATTCTCATATTTATTAAGAAATTAAGCATATTAAGAAATATACTTGAAAAATATTAGTATTTTATAGATCTATACTATATGCACAGCAACTCCCCTTCTCCTCTAAGTGTGAACTTTCTTGCAAACCTTTGCACATTTTCTCGCAATTTGCAATTCTGGTACTTCCCAGTTTTTTCTATTCATTGCCAGTCTAGAATCACTACTGATATGGAGAAGTGATTGTGGGAAAGATAATTTGCTATTTCTTATAACACTAAAAGGTGCCAAATGAAATGGTTAAAAAGTACTTCATACAATGTATAATTAAATTCTGTGGAACTCATTGCTACACAATGTTTTAGATATCTAAAGTTTAAAGTTCAAAAATCAAGTGAATGGATGGAAGAGGAGTCTCTAAAGGGCTATTAAATAAGATGACGCAAATATAGGCAGCAGCTCAGGAAATCCTTAAACCATAAATTGCTGAAAATGGAGAATATATGGAGAATTTTATACTTGCCTTGCTCATTGCACTCTTTCTTCTAAATGGCCATTAGTAGTCACCGTCAAAGGCAGGATCCTCTGCTGAATGGACCTTGGTCACAACCATTCCTGTCTGCACCTGTAACAGGACCCTGTCCTTGGAGGAACACGAGATGGCATCAAACACAGGGAGGGCAGAGGAGGAGAAAGTGTGTCCATTCAGGTTAGACAGCAAGAAATAACTTTTTGGGGCATGAATAGTAAAAATAAATAAATAAACCTCATTTTAGGTGTGTAAGTTTTCTCCAGCTGCCGTACAGGGAAGTAACTTGCTATCAGTTCCTGAAAAGTCAGCTGCTTAGAGAGAGATCTCCAAGATGTTATATAGGAGTTTGGAAAGTGGCTGCCTTCCTGGGAGGCAGCCTCCAATGTGCGTGGACAACAAAAGGAAAAATGGGATATTTTGGTGCTCTGCTGTGAACAAAGGGGGAAGGTGTCAGGCTGGCTACATTAGCCTGTGTTATCAGTGCCCTGGTTGCTGTGTCGGGGTACAGAGTCCTTCAGGTCTCTGTGGTTACCTCCCATTCAGCTCAGTAGCCCAACTATCTCTCTAGGGTTTCCAAATCTTAAAAAGTTAACTGTAGGCTGAAGAACAAGATGAGCAAATAATAAGATAAGATCCTTTCCCCAACTCTAGAAATTTCAGTCTGATGCCCAGAGAAATAAGATGACTGTAAGGAATATTGGATTTTTGGACCTTTCTGTGTTTTAGGAAGGGAGCATGAGAGGTTTTCTTTGGCATTAGTTGTGATGTAGAGTAATGAAGATGGTATTTGGTTTTATTTTAAAGCAAAACCACATATCTCACTTGAAGAACCAGCTTAGGTATATCTGCCTCCATCCAGCTGATTTTAAATTGACTTGGAGGGGGCCAATTGTAGGAAGCAAATTACTTTCTCTCCTGAATATAAATGTTAAGCTTCCCCCATTGGATACAAAGCAAAACGGTTACATTTTCAGCCTCCAGCTGCCAAGGACACCTTATGAGCATTTTCCTACCACAGATATTTTGCAGGCGATGTGGAAAACATGCCACATGCCAAAGGCATTAAAAGAAGGAGCCAATCATGAATAATTCATTTGGAATTCACTATAATGGCATTAGTCATAATGAAACCTAAGCTGGTATTAACATGTGGGTAATAGGTATAGTACTTCCTGAGGAATCACTCTTAATAAAGAGGGAGTATTAATGAGAGCTTGAAAAAAGGATACTATTTCTACCATTGTGATGCTCGGATCTAGAGAGAGATGTGTCTGGTTGTCTCCAGAAAAATATACGAACTATAGTAGTTATGATCAATTATGAGGTCCTCGGCCCTCTTGTTTGAAAATATATTGCTTAGAAAATGAGTATAGGGCAGCTGCGGTAGATGTGGAGCAGAAATTTTGGTTCAAACAAATAAGCAATTTGATTATGTTTCTGTTTCTTTCCTGTTATTTTTCCACAAACCTCCATACACACGGGGTGTTTTTATGTTTGTTTCACAGCTGCTTGGGGAACAAAAGTGCCTGTTGTTGCATGAGGAGAGAAGAGGGTTCGTGTTGTGGGCTGGCCCTTGTCCAGGCCCTTCTGCAGTGGGATGGAGCCTCTGGTCTCCAAAGGGAGGTGAGAGGCTGCTCTGGCGCGCTGAGCACGAGCGTGCTGTAATTCACTGAGTGATTCACTAGCGGAGTCGAAACCCACACCGTATAACCTCAGTCATGAGGTGGTCCAGAACCAGTTAAGCTTTTAAGGATGTGCTTATGCTCTATTGAAAATCTGTCATGACCAGATTCGGGTTTTTCTTAAACTTTGGAACTGCTGAGGAGTGCATATGTGTTTCAAGTTAAGTGCTTGTCTGTGTGTACGGGGACTGTATGAGGGTAAGCGAAGGCAGAGTCATGGTAAAGGGTTCACAAACTGCTTGCGTTGAAGTATGTTTGCATAAAAATACTCTGTTGTCGAAGAGTCAATCCACAGAAAATGTGAATGATTCAGGAAGAACCATAAGGACTAAACTATTCATGCTAAATAATTTACTTTGCTTCAGCCAAGACTGTTCCAAATCCCAGCTTTGTCCAGTCATGGTAGACCAGTAAAAGGGCAGATTTACAGTATCATTTCCTCATCCCTTCAGTTGCTGTAATCCTT
Organism: Crypturellus tataupa; assembly: GCA_034781795.1. Taxonomy (NCBI): domain Eukaryota; kingdom Metazoa; phylum Chordata; class Aves; order Tinamiformes; family Tinamidae; genus Crypturellus; species Crypturellus tataupa. The sequence goes on along the minus strand of JAWLRI010000995.1, from coordinate 898,840 downwards.
ATACAGTGACCATGGAGTGGCTGCTAAGATGCCTTGAACAGGGCAGGATCCGCTAATAACGATCCTGCAAGGTGTAACTGGGAGATCTCAGGCTCATGAAGTAGAACAAATTCACTAAAGCACAAAAATCCCAGTGCAAGTTAACAATAGTTATTTAGCACAATCTTGTCCTGCAAGATGTGCAGTTACCCTGTCACAGAGGTAATTCCTGGGTGTGCCAATACAGACAGCTCAACTGGCAGAGGCAGTAGGACGCCACAGTGATATGTCCCTGCTGCATAATATATTTGTGCTTACTGTACACCAAGCACTACAGCTCTATTTCTTCAGTATGAGAACTTGCAAAATAAAGGAAGCAGGAAAGAAGTCCCTCTCTTTTTTGACACTAGAACTACAGGTCTGGAAAAAACAAAGGACTCGACATTTACCATTCATAAATTCTGCAGAAACAGAGCTCCAGTCTCTGAAGCTGCAGGAGAGAAAGAATACAAAGTTCATCACCTGCTGACACTTGTCTTGAAAGGAGAGTGTCAGAGAGAAATCCTGACTGCTAGGACTGAGTGCCCAAGAGAAGTGTCAGGTTCCAGATCTCTGCAGCATGAATAAGATAGGTCTTCTATTGAGAGCCTGCAGAGATGCCAGGACCTACACATGTTTGGACATAAAAGAGAAAAAGTCTTTTTTTCCTCCTTGAAGATTATGGCTCAGCTGGCCTTGGCAAGGATCCTGCAGCTATCACAAGACTGTCCCTCAACACACCCAAGGGCTACAGGAATGAAAGTTAAGGACTTTTGGGGTGTTTTGTTTTGTTCTCTGAAGAGGAATGCAGATCTTGAGATCTGTTAGGAGACTGATCTCCCTACAGCTGGTGTAAAAGGAAGGGTTCTCCAAGAAGTTAATTTAAATCACCTAAGAGAGAACCTTGCTCTGTATTATTCTCCGATGAATTTATCCCTATCGGTTGAGTATAGAGGGAACCTAGAGAGACAAGTCTGTTTGCTCCAAGTTAGGTGTTTTAGATGTTCTAATAACCTATTCTGATTGGCTTTTCTGTGCACGTCAGGAAGCTCAGCCTGCTCGGTGGTAACAGGGACAGGTCTGAGTGGTTTCCCATTGCCCATGAGACCCTGTGTGTGCCCACGGGACCCTCGGGCTTCAGAGCTTTCTGCATCGGTTGTATTGATGCTCAAAAGAGATCAGTAACTGCTTCCTTCTGTGCATCTGCAGGGATGTAGAATTTTCCAAGGAGTGCAAAAGAAAACAAGTGCATCCTTTTGTATCCCAGGCATTGGCTGATGGGTCCTCTCAGGCAAACAGAGGTACTTCAGCCAACTCTAGCACAGGTTTCCTGGAGTCCTGGCAATTTGTCTTTTCTCACCTTCTTTGTTAATGAGGAAACCTATCCCCTTGGGGTGTGAACCTACCGATATCAGCAAATTCAGGTGATTCCCACTGTAATGTTAAACTTCAGTCTTTCTTCATGTTGTCAGAATTATGTTAAAATCTTTTACTAGATGGTCATAAAGTACTGGGAAGGGTGGGTGTTATTATGGAGTGAAGAGATATTAGAATTTGGTTTTCCTTTCTTCTGAATATAAATTTTTCTTCTCATTACTACATTATGTGCTAGAACTTTTTCCTTGCTTAATTCCCTTTGCTTAGCCCAGATTGGACTAAAATGGTTGAGATCGTCATTGCTTATATACGTTGTTCAAACCTACTACTGATTACAGAAATCATATGTAGTTGTAAACATCTTTAATTCAAGTAACTTCAAACAGAACAATTAGTGGTTCAACTAACCGAACTTCACAACAACTTTTAAACAGGAATGACTTTCCCCATATTACAGATGTTAATTTGTGGTGTACAGATGATGTGATTTACTGACGGTGACACAGTGAATCTGTAGAAGAGCCAGAAAATGGTTCCAAACTCCAATGAGGACATAAGCAAGCTGTCTCAACAGAGAAATATTTGCACCAAAAATAGAGCTTAGCCAAACATTATTTTGGTGTGGGTGGGAAATTGTTTCGTTACATTTGTCATTTTATAAGGGAACTGTAGCAAAAAGCAACCAAACACCGTTTTAAAATCAAATTTGCCTTTGAATTTTGAGGACACTGAAGGTAACATTTCCTTTTATCCCACTGTTTTTTCCAGTGAATGTGTTGGGGTGAATTTTGCTTTTAAAGTTGGAATTTTATTTCATTCCTTTCATTCACATAATTTTTGTAGACTACTTTTATTTTGGTCTCTTGCTGCTCACAGTGTCTCTGTGCACTAGTGTGTTGCATCTCTGTGGCAGATACTGAAATAAAGGGTTTTCTTTTTTTCATGTTCAAGAGCTTTGAGAGGAAGATGGTGTCTGAAGATGCAGTGTAATACACATTTAAGACTATTGTATATAACATTGGGGTTGTGAAAATGGCTGTGCAAGCCCGTGGTCTGTGTAGCTCTGCTCTGTTGTTGGTGGTGCTCAGCCTGTGTCCTGCTTCCTTCCTGCAGTGTGCTGGACCCAACAGCTTTGGGTCTTGGTATTTAGAACTTTGTCATAAGGCAATAACTATGGGCTGTCTGATGGATGTATACTTACTTCAGAGACAAATTTTTGCCATTGTAAGTAATGATATTTGATGACCCAATGATGGATATTTAGCTTCAAGCTTTAAGATACCATCCCTCTGTGCTCTTCAATACAGAAGTAAAACTTCTGAATTTTCATTCAAATGGATGCAAAGTATCTCTTTTTCAGAAAGGCTATTCTATATGGAAAGAATATAATAAATCCATGAGGCAGTGACAAGCAAAATTCAGGTTGCTACTCTAAAATGGATATATTTTTAAAGTATTTGTGGAGTGATGTTCTTTTTACACTCGGTCTATTAAAGGTCTTTTTTTTCTTTTATGAAGTTATATACATTATAGTTGATACCCTGTAGATTTTGTTTGTGCATTGACATATGTTAAGGAAATGTGTTTTGTAACACAAAATAGAGTACAAGTATGTATATATCACTTTATTTATACATGTGCTTTGGACATCCTCATTTTATTTATACATACCCGAAGAAAAATGGCACTCTCAGTTCTGCCAGCTAAGAAGTGTTGAATCCCCATAGAGACATTTGAAGAAAAGTATTAAATTATGTGGACACTGTGCTGAGTTTGTAGTGGAGCTAATAGTGTGAATTCACGCAATTTGCATGAGCATGATTAATTTTTCAGTTAATGATCCTGTTATGATTATAGTTTCCACATGTGTTTTGTATGCAGCACACAGGGAAACACAAATATCCATGTGGGAGTGCTGCAATAGCAAACATATATGCAGAATGCTAAAGGTCCCCTCTATAGCTGCCTTCAAATGGGAGTCCCATGGACTTTGCTTTATCATGGGCAAATACAAACTATCTGCAGAGTGAGGATCTAAACTGATGTAACCCAGGTAACTTGTCAGCTGCAAGGCAAAACATTGAAATCGTAAAGTTCAGAAGCCATCTTAGGAACAAATAGCCATGTGGCAAAGCTGCATTCATTTGGAATATTACCAGAAACAGAGAAAAATGTGTAAGCATAATCAAGTATTTCCTCTGCTGTGTATTGTATGTTTAATGGACCACACAAGATTTTACCAGAAAATCCTATTTCACAAATGTTTTAAAGCCACAAATGCCTGGTGATGACATAACCATAAAATACAGCTTTTTAAAATCCTTCATCAAGGGGATAGGTTTTTGATGTATTAGATCAGCAACACTGATTTAAACAATGAAGAATTGATTATAAAATTGGTATCCAAAATGAACTTCTTGAATAAATCCAGATCTGTGCTCAAATCTCTTCGAGCTGAGAGATCTGGACTGTGCTTGGTTGGTGAAACAGCCTCTAAAGCTTTGGAGAGGTTCTGCTGTCACTTTTGAGAGATGCAGTGTACACAAAATTAAAGGGATGTAAAATTCTACTGTGTGATAGGCACAAGTCATGGATATCCTGCCAACATTTAATAGTATCTCATAACAAAAGTAAGTTTCTGTAACACCTTGCAGTGTGTTTAACTTTTAAATTTAGAAAAAAACATTCACATATAAGTAGAGAATGAAAATTTTATCTCTTCCTTCTCAGTGATTACCCTGACTCAGCATGGAAAGGGAAGACAAAAATCAGCAACAAAGACAAAACTAGCTCATATTGATGCATCTTGCCTACAGCTATGACTTTCAGGTGTTGAAATTCCATCTAAACCCTTGGAGCTGAAGGTTTTTACTGTGCAAGTAGTAGCATGAATTTTGGTTCTTATGAGACTTTCTGAAGAAGCTCCTCACAGGGGTGAAGGATGTCAGGTTGATTCTCAGGTTCTTCCTAGGCCAGCAAGCTCTTTTGGTAACATGTCATCCTGCCACAGGCTTCAGTTACAGCGTGTTTCGCCTGTGACAGCTGGCTCAGCAGCATCTCCTGGTGTGACATTTTCCAGTGTGAATCAAGTCGCTTAACATTTGGCAGGCAATGAGTGGTCACAGATATGTTTGTAGCACAACTTTTAATCACTACATTTAAAATGTCTTATCTTTCCTTCTGTGGGCTGATGTATTTCCAGGTGCTTTATGTGTGCTCATGTGCAAAGAGAAAAGGTGCAAAATCCATCCTTCTTTCCCAGCACAATTCCTTATAATATTGACAGGACTACAATCCCTCCCTTTCTCTAAGTGACAGACTTGTGCTCTCTAACACCTGTTGGACACAAAAGAACCTTCTTGGTATCCTAGAAAAGCTGAGAAGCTGCAGAAATCAGTCTTCCCCATCCGAACGGGTGACTCTGGTCTTGCTGAGAGATGTAGTAGACAATTCAACCCTGTCAGGTCTGAGGATAGCAGTCCATCTCCAACAGATGGAAGAGGCCTTAGAAGGGACCTTGGCATCCTGATCTATTGAACAGCGAGATTTTCTTTGTCTCTCCTGGGATCTGGATCTGCACCCGCATGGGAGAGCCGGCATAGGATACCAGGAGGACCTACTGCTCTGTGATCTTACCCAGTCCTGTGGCAGCTTGGGGAAAATGACCTCTTGTAAAGCAGGAGAACTCGGAGGACCTTCTGGTCCCCTGTGCATCTCCAACCGTGTTCATTACCACTTCCCCGTGCATGCTACTTTGGTACTGATACAAGGCTTTGCTGGCAGTGAAAGGCAGGAATTCCTTCCTGACCCCATGAGTCACTATCCTATGTCAGGAACAGGCTGTTTCGTCACCCTTGCCATTATTCTACCTTTCAGCTGAGTAGCTACAGGTGCCATCAATCTATGAAATAGATGTAGGCAGACAGGAGGATGTCATGTACAGCCTGGAAGACACAGAACCAACAGACAAAAAAAAATGGAGAGGAGGAGAAAAAAAATGAGAGAGTTTGAAAACATGACCCCAACTTTTTACTGTCTTGTATTCCAGGAAACTGATTTACTGTTGGCATGTACCCATGTCACACTGGTACTTAGGACAAAATAAAAGTCACGGTAGTCATTCAGGTCCTTGTTTCTGTCATTGTATTTTCAGATATTTCAAGGAATGAGGTAATGACTTTAAGATCAAGGTCATTTTCAGCTGCATCAATTATTTCACTTTCTCCTGGCAAAAGCCTCTGCATACCTCTGCACAATGCTAACTACCAAGAGAATGTTACTCTGGAAAACCTGACTGTTCTCAGCCCCACGGAGTGCCTGGTTCATACATTACATTAGTTTAATCATTTAAACTTTTACTGTGGAACTTGGAAACTGGTATGCAGCAAGACCGCATGTTACCAGTTTAATATATTTAAAATAAATTGAAGTAGGTTCCAATGTACTTAGTCACAGCGATACAAAGGAGAGACCCCGTATTTCAAATAACAAGGCTTTAGCAGAGATGACGTTAGTGGTGGATAATAAGCTAAACTATCTATCAAGATATCAAGTGTGAAACAGATGGTGAGGAAAAAAAAGGTCCAGATACATTTACAAGCCTCTTGACATGCTCACCCATTTAACTCAGCACAAGGTCACATATTGATGTCTGAGACTGTCTCTTCTTCAGCTACAAATGAAAGGAGGGTTTAGAGAAGACTGTTTCTGAAGACTTGGTGGAGTTTAGCCAGAGGTGCTGGGAAGGGAAGCTGGCCCTCTGTCAAATGTTGCCGAGCTTGCCTGCTCCGAGTTATGATTATGTGATTTGTAGGCCAGCATCAATTGATTCTGCATATAGCTCAATAAATTGTTGTAATAATCACTCTGAAAAATTCATTCTCTTCCCGTAGTACAATAACTTTCAGGTTTGGAGAGGTTCTTGGTTGTACCTCCTGTGTTTTCTCTTCATAAAGTTTGGGGTTAATCAATCAAATCTTCCCATCTTCTCATCTTTTCAGCCACCATAATTCACTCATGTACCTGAACTCTTACGAAGTGGCTTCCATTGGAGTTCAACCCTCTTTTAAATTGTGGGGTTATCTCTGTTGCACCTCACTCTTGAATTATCAGACGATGCGACCTGACTCTCTACGTACTTCCCGCAGCATAGATTAAAATGTTAAAGAATCTCTGGTAAAAGTTATACTTCTAGTTAAAGCCTTCATTGTAGTAGCTGGGGAATTGATGTCAGATGGAAAATGATTTCCCAATGGTTTGGTTTTGTAGCAAAAGTCTTCAACTTTTATGTAGATAGTCTTTGAAGTTAGAAATTGTTGTTAGACTATCAAATATTGTTTGAGGTGTCACTCATTTTTTTTCTTTCTAGTATGGGAATGGGATCTTAGCAAAGAAGTCTTGTAGTAGAAAATGAATGTGTGACTGACACTGGAAAGAAAGGTGTTTATGGGGCATATACGAGGGGAATTGTTGTGGAACCTAGACCTGTCAATATAATCTTGGTTTATTCTCTAAGTGTCTGGTTTCTTGCTGAAAGAAGGCAGGGTTAAATCTCCAAAGACATAATGCTTGAATATGTCATCCACTGTGTGGAATATTTTCTAAAATATCTTTCTGCTTGTGTAACTTCACATGGCTGGTTTATCTGAGTCACACCCCCTGTTTGAAACGGAAGAGCTTTTGGGCTGCAGTTGGCTTGACCTGCCCAGAAAAATATGCTTCCTCTCCCTGTTTGCTGGACAGCTTTGCTGTACGTGATCTTTGGCCTCCCATCTCCTGTTTTCTGGCCCTGCACAACTCGTCCATCACTGTGTTTTTATACAAAGAACAACTAAGCATAGACTGAACCGATAGGTGGCACACGGGAAGCTCCTAAGTAGGCTAAAAAATGATTAAAAAAGAAAATAATAAGATTCAAAATACTGCAGAACAGATTCCTGTTCTGGATGAGTTGGCTTTTTTTCTTTCCCGTCCTCTGGCTTTTTATTTCTCGTTTTGCTTTTGAAATTTCCACCAAGTCTGCTTATCCAAATGAATCGTTAGCACTGTTCTGCCTGTCCAAAAATGAATATGATCCTTCTGTACAAATATCATGCACATCTGGTACCTCAGTCCAGATACTAAAACTGCTGTGGTAGGAGGAGCTGTGCGAACACAGCATAATATCTTCATGTCCCAAAAAACTTACTGGCAAAGTATGAGGGGAGAAATTGAATGGTATAGGAAAGTGGAAGAGAGCAAGAAAACACTGGGACAGTGTTTAGTCAGTAAGGAAGGCCTAAGATCTCTTGTTCTGAAGTACCAATAAAAAAAAAAAAACTCAAAGCTGAGTTTTGAGTGGGTGAGAGTTAACATATTACATCAAACTTTAGAAGATATACAAATTATGAAGTCCTACTGTGAACAGCAGTTTAGATTTTTACCTGATATGAAAATACCTTAGACAATTTGAACCTTTCTAATTTGAGCTGAGGGTTAAAGCAACAATTCCAGGAACAGCAGGTTTGGTAAAATGTCTTCAGATTCCTGTTGAGCAAGGTTTGTCAATAGGAAATGCACAAGTCAATCTGCCCCATACAAGGGATGAACGAGGCCAAAAATAGACAAAGTCATGAGTGATGTGGCATAGAGGGGTTAGACCAAAGGGGAAAGAAATTCTGGGCCCAGGTAATATCATCCTTGCAGAACCTAAACTACAGATCTTTGAGAGCACTGCTGGAGTTTTCATGCCGTCATCCTTAAGCCTCCTTGGGAAGGAGCCGAGTATTTTTGCATCTCTAAAAGTGCAGGAGACAGTCAATAAAAAAGGGATGGCTGTCTTGAGATTACCCCCTCCTTTACGTTCTGAAGGCGACAGAACGGAGTGGATAGCGAGCAACCTGCTTGCCTTGGGTGCAGATGGCTTTAATTGTCATTCCCAGATGTTCTGCCTCTTGAAGGTCAAATTCACCTTGTATAAATCGGGCTGGAACCATCCAGAGAGAGCACAGACATTTTATTTGAAAAAATGTAATAAAAGAATGTCCTTCCTTCTTGTTATTTCCTTCCTTGTAAATTTAAAGGGAACAGGTTGAGTGGGAGGCCTGGCTGGCAGGGTCATGGTAACGGGATATGGAAGCTTTTGTCTGGAAGGTGCCTGTTCAAATCCAGCTCTGTGTTACTGCAGTTAAAATATTTTTACTTTTTGGCTTGTGCAGCTCAGCTGTGAGTGTTAGTCCAGAATCAAGAGGCTGCTGCCCACACTTGACAGTGTCTCTTTTAAAACATGTTATGACGAACACTAGCCTCAAAAAAGAAAAGGTAAAAAGGTGGTATGTCAGTATGGCCAGATAGGCAAGGAAGCTGATAATGCTCTTGCCTGGTCTATACTTGTTTTGTAGTGATGCAGGTCATTTTGGTGTCCTCCTGCTTGAGGAAGATGGTGTGCATCTTCCTCAAGCAGGAGTCTCATGCTAGGATTAACATAGAACAACACAGAACTCTGCCAGTCTTGCAATGATTTCATTATTAAAACAAAAATCGTGCTCCCCACAAATTGAATTGTCATTACTTCTGCATGTACTCTCATGCAGCATCAGACCTAGTGCTATTTTAAAGAAATAGTTCTGCAAATTCTGCCTTAGAGTCATTCCTTTTCACTGCAGACAGTTGTAGTATGGTAGTATGTAGTATGGTGCAACTGCTTGGCTGGCTAAAGCTTTCTAGTGGTTTTAGAAGATTAGTTTTGATGTTGCCTAACCACTACTGAGGATTTCTGTAAGAGCCAGGTTTGTATTAGTATCCCTATTCTTCACAAGTACAGGTAATTACATCATTCTTTGAAGGTCATCTAATTTTAGAGGCTATAAATGAAACATACATGTAACTATAAGAAGACTATATTTATTCCTTTCTTAAAGAAAAAATAATGTCCTTTTCTCTCCTTTTAGTGACTCTTTTTTTTTTTTTCTTCTCCTAAGCAGATGTTTCAAATAGTGTGAAACCCATCAATGTTAACGGCAATGTATGTACAAAATGCTCAGGCTACAGGAACACGAGCCACACGGACCATCAAGTACTTTCTCTTGCTGTACTACCACATCATATAATCCTGTTCACAAATGTATAAATCTCTGCACTACCACTAGTTTGGCTGCCACCTCTCCCCACTTCTGCTACTCCTGTAGGAAGTCTGGTCCATAAGCTCACTCTGCCAGGGTCGGAAATTTTCTTCTTCTGTCCAGGGTAATTTATTAACAGGCAGATATATAGTCGCTTGTTTTGGTGTCAATAAAGCACAGCATATTTTTTAAGTGTACTGTAATTAGGTGGAAACATACTGTTATGTCAGGCATCACCAGATGGGGCTTTTACACATAGTCTGCACAGCTCTTCCTTTTTCCTTTTTTTCCCTTCTTTTTTTTTCTTTTTTTTTTAGCACATGTGCAGCTTAGGCTCTGGGGAGGAGAACATACTGAGATGTTTTCAGTTATTTAGGCATCTGTAGAGGCAGCTTCAGAAGCGAGACTGTTGAGTGAGCATTAAGACGTTATTTTTCTTGGGCTTGGATTGGAATCAGTTATTGAGACAAGAACCAAACTTGATATTTAGATGCCCTTGGATGTTTCAAACAGAACACCAAGGAATGAGAGCCAAAATTACTGGATATCTTTTAAAATCTTGGACAAAATTTATACTTTTACCATAGGGATGCTGTATTCCCATAAACCTTATTCCTGAAAATGCAAAAGAAATGACCTTTTAGGTTTGCAGCCTCATCCTTTGATAGCTTTCTTGGGTATTTTTGGAAGAAAGGAATGAAGATTATGTAGGTGATGAATGTGGATTTTAATGGGAGAACAGCTAGAAATTTTAAAGGCGATTAATTAAAGAAAAATTAAGGTGCCATTAAACAACTGTTCAGGGTAATTTCACACTGAAAAATTTACAGATTCAGACACAGCACTTTGTAAATATAGGCCATAAGATAAATAGAGAATTTATATATGTGACACTTATTCCCTTACTTATCTTGTGGACTGAAATATTTTGCCTCCATTATCTTAGAACTTCTGAAATCCCACGTATTGATTCTTATTTTATGCTGTGCGCAGAGAGCCTTGGAAAGAGATATTTGGTGGAGAATTCAAGATGCTGAGAAAATATATAACCTTGAAAAAGTGAATTTTGAAATCAAAACCAAAGCAGGACAGCTATCGTGAGCCCTGGTAGACTGGCATTTACCTTTTCCATGAAATTCCCATACCACGTTAGTACTGGTCCCTAAAATTCCCCTATATCTAGATACCATAATGATGAAGCCTCCATGTGGATACTTTAAACAAGGAAGAAAAAAAAATGCCAGGATAGAAGGAGCTAATAAGTACACAACAAAACTGTTCTGCTCTGCAGTGTGTTTGGGAGGAAAAAAAAAAAAGATATAAAAAATAAAAAAACCCAAGAAGAACAGATGTATCTGCCAGAAGTTAAATACACATCTGTTAAGGATGCTCTTCTCATATTTGGGGTCAGAAAAATATGTACAAATGTAGCACCTTGCTGATTGACAGAAAATCCTCAGTTCTGGCACTGAGAATCTTGTTTTCTTGACAGCACTTTGTTTTAAGGCTAGAGGCAGAAAAATGTCTTATGCTTGTCCTTAAACTGGAAGGCCCTTTGTTCAGGATACTTATACCATTTGCAGATAATGATGTGCATTGCAGTTTCAGCTGTCTGCATATGCATTTTTATGTTTTTTTATGACAGCTCTGCGTACTGAACTAAAAGGCCATTTAGAGCTGTCAGGAAGTGACAAGCATTACCCTTTACATTTACAATTCTGTTAGCATGCGTTGTCAGGTGGGCTCACCACTCCACCGACATATGATTTTCTTTGAAACCTATGTATGACTTTAATTTAATACAGCAGTCTCCTAAAAAAAAGGGGGGGGGTACAACCTTATTAAGTTTTCCTTTCTCATTTATTTTCTACTTTTTTGCTTTCATGTAGTTTTTTTTTTTTGCACTTTCTATCTTTTTTTACTGTTTTCTTAAAAGAGAAAGAGGGAAAGAGATAGCAGTAGCTTTCCAGCCTAGAATATTGCAGCAAGCTCTGCCGTTGTAGCCTGTGATGTTACATGGGAAAGAGTTGATTTTTAGTTCGTTGACTTATAAAGTAAAAAAAAAATGCTACCAGCATATGCTAAATATTGAACCAAGTTATGAAAGTAGAAAGATCAGAATACCTGTAGCTTACAATCTTGACACAAACAATAAATGTATTTAAATTCTTCTTAGCTAGCAATTTAGCAGTCCTGTTGAGACCAGTTTCCATCCTCATGGGCCAATTTTGAATGTACTTACTCCTAGTGGATTACCCCCCAGGTCTGTTTTCTGTTGTTTAAGTTTGTTTTCTAATACTTCCACTGTTTCTATTTATCAGCAATCCTGCTTAGCTTCCACAAAGTCACCTTTTTCCAACCGTGTTTTGGAAAGAAAGTGACTTACTACTGCAACAAGAGTACACATGAGAAAGATGGTCCCCTCTTGTAGGCACTGACTACCAGAGCCCAAGCCAATGGGACAGGAGAGAAAACAGGCACAGAGCTGGGAACTATGTGCTTTTTATTTTTTATTATTATTATTTTTAATATAGTGAAGATATGAGTATATTATTTAAGTGTTGACAATACATTTAGTCTTCACAAGACCCAGCAGATGTGTTCCCAGAGAGCTTGTAGCCTGGGCATTCCCGACTAGCCCAAGCTGGTGTGGCAGTTGGTGTTGTGTGCCTGGAAGGACTGGATAACATTAAAAAATAATTCAAGGATTTTTCCTAGGTTTTCAATTCGCCGTGTCTATTTCTTTCTCTCTTTCTCTCTCTTTTTTTTTTTTTCTTTGTAATTTATTTTTTAATTTAGATGTTATGTGCAGGCCAGCTTGAATGGCAGGTTCATTAGCTCACTAAATCCGTTGTTATTGGTAGGTAGTGTGGAAAGATCTGTATGGATGGTTTTGCAGTTCAAGAGGACATCACAGGGATCCGAGCAGTGTGCTTTGGAGTAAAATAACATATGTGCCTAAAAGCTAAATGCTTTGACACCAAATTCCTTTCCTGTCATTGCATAAAGGCAAACCCTAAACATTATTTTTAGGCAGCTGCTTTTGTGCATACGAGTTGACACATCTGAATCTGTGTTTCTCCACCTCCTAAGCTCTTCATCTGTCTTGCATAGATGTTCAGACGTCTTGCATGCCTGGGCAGATGCAGACTCACTGAGGTCATCTCTGCTGGGCTGTGAGCCATGCTCCTTTCTCCTTTCTCCACTCTCAATTCCTTGATGTGTTGTTATTTTGGAACTTGTGAGTGTGCGCCCTGTGTTTTGCAGATTTATTTGTGAAGTTTTGGTGGTTGACTGATTCTGAGGCACCTGAAATCACTGGTGGATCTTGGCTTCAGTGGAAGAAGCCAGATCCTTCAGGTTTTGGCAAGTAAAGCAGAAACAAATATCCAACAGCTATCAGGAGATGGATTGGCTATGTAATATACTGGCAGAAATGCCCCAAGTGGGCTGGCATAGGGAGCCGGTGGCAGTTTTGTCTTAGGTCTTTCTTCTGAGAAGTTGGTGAGAGCCGCAGGGATCTACCTCACTGTGGGTCGTCATAGACAGAGGGTCACGTCTCTGCTTTGAAGGAACCTCAGTGCTCCCTGCGCCTGGTGACCATGCAGTTCCACTGGATTCTTCCTCGAGCCCCACACACTTCCCTTTGAAGGTCTCATGGGCAGGAGGAAAGTAGGTTGTTAAAAATTCTGACTCTTTCTTTGGTTTCTGCTTGTAATAAAATGTAAGAGCTCCTTGCACCAGCTTCCTGGAGTCCTGCCTGGTCTGGGACTTACTGTTCTTACAAAAAGGGGGAAAACTCACATGTATTCATTCCTTCTCTTCCTTTGTCACTATCTAACATCATTGCCCTCACCTGCAATGCTCTGCAGGGACCAATTACGCTATTCCAACATAGACATTTTCCATTAGCGGTCCTAACGGGGTTTTCTTATTCTCTTCATCGACATTCTGACTTCAGATCAAGTTTCAGCTCCTTGCAAGTAGAGAGTCTCTACGTTCACGTAATCCTGCATATATCTGTGTATGTTGTAGACAAATATTTATCTTTACAAGGTAGCACTCAATGTGGACCAGATTCCTTCTTTGTAGGCATCCCTTTCTCAAGGCCATAAAGCATTTTATAATATTTCTCTTCCTATATTTTTCTGTACATTTTCACACAGCTAATTCACATACTTTTATTTATTTATGGCCTTTCAGGGAATACTCAGCTAGTCTGATCCTTCCTGAATTCCTGAAGTCATTAAGCCTTCTCTACATCCACCGCATTTTACTCTGGAGACTAGAAATTCCTTAGTAGATCTTCCTCTACATACCATTCTCCAAAACTGCCTCAGAAGTGTGACCTCTAAATTTTTATTTTCAGAAGTGCTCCAGTGTCATTCTTCCTTTTTAGAGGTGTCCAAGATTCAGAATAACTTTAGTGATCTGAGATTTGTATTTGCCAGAAACAGTTTGGAGTTAAGAATTTCCCCTGTTCTTTTTTAGATATTTCAATAGGATCTTGAAGATGCAAGCAATGTCACAGATGAGTCGAGAGGCACAGTGCAACTCCCCCTCCATTCCCCAATGAATTTGTATGTGAAAAGCAGGTGAAGGAAAGGAGAGAGGACTGTGAAGATAGCTTTATCATAGGAAGCCTCTCAGAACTGTTGCTGAGATTAGCCAATTGCACTCAGAAAGTGTTCAGCTCTTTCAAAGCCTGTACTAAGGTGCTTAGTCCTAACTCTGCAAGTTACCCTCTTTTCCTTAGATGTATATATACTGGGAATGCCGCAGGAGACCCATGATATTTGCACTACAGCAAAGATCTACCCTTCCAAGGAATGAGGGAAAAGAAAAAACTGGGTCTCTGTCAATGGGCTTAACTGTAAAATGCAAAATATTATTTCCAGCATCCTTCTCTGGAGTCTTGACAGGACGAAGGTGATGGTCATAGACATTTTGATCTGTTCAGGTTTGTGTGAATTTGCAGAAGCAGCAGATCTGTATCCTCAAACTAACAGGGAGAGGGGAAACTCTTGCCCAGAGATGTGTATTGTCCCAAGCTGTGCAAGCAGTCAGTAACAAGGTTAGCAGCAGAGCCTTGCTTGCTTGATCTTGAGATACCACACGCAAGCCTAAGTGTACGTTATGCAAGGAGGAGGACATCTTTTAACAAGGAACAAGACTGAAATAATTAACATTTCATGTAAGTTCACTAAAAGGCCAGGTTTCTTTTTTACTTCTGATCCACTGAAGAGAAGAGCCTGGCTAGGGCTTTCTTGACTGAGCCCTCTGTGACATGAAGCCTATTAAAGAAAAGGTGTAATTTTAATTACATCTCATTTTAGCAGCCTGTGCAGGGATGCACCTATATACTTTGGCAAACAGATACTCATCTAAGTGCTGCTGGTGACGCAGTCGTGGAGAGGGTGTGTGATCTTTTCTCTTGGAGACACCAGTTAACCTGCATGAAGTGTGGTAGATTTTTTGTGGGAATTATGAATTATTCATAGCACCTGTGTGGGATCACAGGCATCGCTATGGCAGATCAGATTGCTTGTCCATCCAGTTCAGTATCCTGTCTCTCACAGTGAGGAGTACGAGACGAGACATTTCAGAGAAGGATCCAAGGAACCTCAGGGACAGCAGCCGTGGGATGACCTGCCTACAGGGAAAATCTCCTCCTCTCTGCCCTCCCCTCAGGCAGCTGGTGGGTTGGATATGCCCTGCGGCATGATGGCTTATATCACTTATTCATATTTAGTCCTA
This sequence comes from Crypturellus tataupa, assembly GCA_034781795.1. NCBI lineage: Eukaryota > Metazoa > Chordata > Aves > Tinamiformes > Tinamidae > Crypturellus > Crypturellus tataupa. The sequence goes on along the minus strand of JAWLRI010000995.1, from coordinate 883,589 downwards.
TTATTTTTATTTAGTATTTGCATTGCGGTCGTTTCTAGAGGAAGTCAGCTGGGTCAGGTCCCCCTGCTTGTAGGCACTGTACAAACATAGAGAAAATGACAGTCTCTGCATAATGCCATTGTGGGTGCTCTCATTATCCGTGCCGTCTTCTCTACATATTCATCATTTCAGCTTCCTCCGGAGTTCTTCCAGCAGCGCTGTGAAATCCATCTTGCTGCTTCTGTAGGACTCCCTGGGTCTGGAACATCTGCAGTCCTGAAGTGGCTGGTTAGAGCTGAGCTCTCCCGATGAAAGCAGCCGTGAGGAAGGGGTCTCCTCCGCATCTGGAGGGGAGAAGCTGCTCCAACCATTTGTTCCGAGCACAGGGGGAGGAGGCAATGGCAGAGCACAGGTGATGGAACTGCCCCCGTATTTCTGAAAATTCATGATTACTTTAGCTTCGTTTTAGCTACAGGCGTTATCCAAGTACTGTGTAAAAAGATCCTAATGGGCTTCTGAAAAACTGTTAGTAAATCATCTATGGATTAAGCTTTCTGAGTAGGCAGCGGTTATATTGTGTTGCCGATTTCTCGGAAGAAAATCGTAGTGCAGCTTCCTTCCAAAGTAGATGTGCGTGTGCTTCCAGACAAGTGCTTGCCCTCAGCACCGGGCATGTCCTCTGTGCCTCTCTGAACACCACCAAGGCTCAAGAGTATGAGCTTCCTTCAAGTGAACTTGAATTTGTTTGGGGAATGTATGTATTTATTACGATTTAGATTTTTTATATATATATAAAATCAAAACACAATAGCTAAAATAAAACTGTCTAAACAAACCCCAAAAGATTTTTCCCTTCTGGGTTTTTAGCTTATCACTTAGCGGAAATGACATTAAAAAAAAAAAAAAAAAAAAAACAGTCCCCTTGTATTTCAATAGTAATTTAGTCAAAACATCAATTTTTCGTCATAAAAAATTTTGGGAAAATTTTCAACCCATTTAACCATCTGCAAGTATTTTGCTGGGTTTTCTTTTGCTATTCCTCAGGTGTTTCATTCTGCAGCATTTGGCAATGCAGCTTTTTGTTGTCCTCCTGTTGTCTCTCTTCAAGGTTATGGAATTAAAAATCAGTGTCTAGTCCTCTTACAAGTTCCATTACTTAGATAATGTTCTTAGTGCAGAGAGTTGGTAGAGCAACCTCCAGCCTCTTACGTTCTCTCTGTCATTATTTTACTTGTACATTGCACATGGTGAGCATTTGCAAGTGCCCATTCCATGCCTGAATCTGAATTTAGACTCAGATAAAGAAGGAAGTAAACTCAAAACTTCAAACCATAATAAGAACAAACAAGACCTAGAACTGGTCTGTGTTGGGAGGAATGGAATACAAAATAGTGATGGACACTGAAGTCTGAGGATGTGAACTCCTGCAGTAGCTGTAAAAGACCCTTTCAGAGATTCTTTTCTCTCAGTAAATAAGGAGAAATGGAAAAAAAAAAAAAAGTCATTTAGCTAAACTGAGTGGTGCTTTTTTTTTCCCCCTCATGAAATTTGAGCATCGAGCACACAGACAAGCAATGATTATTTTATGGGTTTACACATTAAATGACGTGTATTTCCACAGCTTGTCAGAGCAATTAGAGTAACTGATAAGATGGGTGAAGCCCCCTCTGTTAAAACAAGAGCTTGGCATGATGCTCAGAAAGAAACTTTGGAGTGTCCTCAGGGGCCTCCCTTGAGGAGCACAACGGGTGCTCAGGGTTGCAGCAGTGGTGCAGGAACCAGGGGATAACGTGGTCACTGGTGCACGTGCTTCTGCAGGGCCACTGCTCCCTAGGTCAGCCTAAACCTCTATCTTACTCCACAAAATGATAATATTCAACTTCACTGAAGCTGAGGGTAGAGCAAGAATTTGCATCTCCTGACCAAGTCTGGTACACCCACTTTGGGGAAAAGCATGGTATAAAGTTTATTTGCTTTAGAAGACTTGCTCTCTGTTTTGTGTTTGTATTTCATTCCTCTGTGAAGAGTGATTGGCACACTAAATTTCTTAGATCATTCAGGAGGAGACTCATGCTTACCTGCTTGCCCGGCTGATACAGAATAGTTAATCAATCCTGTTCTAAGAATTAGCACTGCTTGTTTGCATACTGGGACAGCTTCAGCACTGGGCTAAAATCATGGTCCCGCTGGGATAAGGACCAGGCAAACCCCATTGCTGGGCTAATGCACCCCAAGGATCTAGGTGCTGGCAGGGCTGCCTCGGGGAAAGGCTTGCTGGTGGTCTCGAAAGCACTTGCTGGAGTTCCTCAACGTTGATTGATCACAAGGTGCTGGCATGCCTCCCCCTTCCCAGCTGGTAAATATCATTAAAAGACAGCTATAAATACATTAAATACTTTCCTAATACTACTTTTCCATGAGGTCTGCTGCGGCTGTTGCCACAGGGAAGCTGCTCAAGAATGTGAGGGGAGGTGATGTCCACAGCCACGAAAACGAGGGGAGGGCTGCACGGATCAGCCTCTCCGCTCAGATGGGATCCACGCGGTGCAATAACCTGCGAATGCAAGAAAGAATTAGTGATGGAACATTTCTCTTGGTTACTATTCATTGATTACTTAAGACAAAAAGCTTGGCTCTGGTCTTTGCTTAGCAAATTATGTCATTCTTGTTCACGAAAAAGGAGAGCTTACAGTACAGTTTCTAAATTAAAGCTGGTGTTTCAAAATTAAAAGCAGACAGGGCAGATGTGCCTAGGAGAAATTTATATCCGTATCTTTGGGGAATCAGCTAATCGTTCTGCCAGGACTTAAAATCAGCCTTTCCTGTGTAGGACTCAATTGCACCACACCTATATAAGCCACACTGAATAACACAGAATTAAAATGTTACCAGATATTTCCTTAACTTTGCCATGTGAAAAATGAAGGCAAATGTTGATGAAACCCAGAAATTCCAGGGATCCAACAACATGATTTAATATTACTCAGGATGATTTTACAAAGAACGAGAGGGTTCAGAGTCCAAGTGATCATCTCTAGCTTAATAGGCAGACATGTAAGATACTGAAAGATTGATTAGAACCATCTGAAACTCGAGCATATAGTATTACTGATAATTCTTGTAGAGATATTGAAAAACAGACCCATTTATTTTGGATCCCAGGTACATGATAGTGATGCTATGTTGTTTTATACTGAAACTTGGCCAGAACAGGTCAAAACAAAATTATTCTTCTTTCTTCCCCATTTAAAGTCAGATGTTTAAAAATGAGAATCTGTTATCAATTTGCAGTGCTCAGAATGGACTGTTTCATTTGCTGTTTCAGTTCTGTATTTCCTATATTTTCCATTAAAAAAAAAAAAAAAAGAAAAAAAGCCTAATCGGATTCAGGATTCATTAGTGAGTTGGAGCAGAAGTGTGATACATTTTTTTTTTAATCTGTAGTTTTTTATCTGAAACAGTCACTGAAATGGGTCTTTCTTTAACATGGTCAAAAATGTGTGAAAATGATTTCACTTTCCATAAGTGACATCGACTTTAAGAAAAACCAATGTACTCAAATTCAACCAAGACTCTTGCTTGGGGGTGCACTATGTATCAATATACAAGTATATAAATAAGCATGCAGAAAATAGCATGCTCGCACACGCATTTTTCCACTTCTGATGTTAATTTTTTGTCCGTTGCCTTTGATCACTTTCTCACTGAAGTCGGCTGCCAGATTCTCCAAAAGAGGCTGCCCCGGAGAATTCCGTGCCAGCCTCCGGGGTGCGTTGCCAGCGGGTAGAGCTCGCCGAGATGCTTTCTGCTCGCCCTGATCGGTGCTTCCAGCCCCGGCTCCTCCTCACTGTCAGTGGCTGCCCATGGGAAATGCCGGGGATCCGAATTAACCAGCGAGCAGGCGTCAATGCTGACCCTGCGCCTTGGTCCTGGCAAAGGAGGACGCTTTGTCCCCTTCTCTAGCCAGATTGACATATACTGTATATACATCCACGCTGCGTTGAAACACACCCTTCAGAAACATTTCAGAAAGTTTGGAAAAGTATTCAGATTATTTTTTTAGAAAAGTATTCAGATTATTTTTTAATATCCCGTCTAAAAACTGTCAGGGCTGTAGCTGCTCTCTGCCAGAGTGCGAGTGGTGAAGGAAAGTGTCAATGCCTCTTAAGCACATCTGAAAAAGAGCATAAATTAGCATCTTTATTATGGCAAAAATATCATAACTGTAGAGGCAGTTAGCTTGGATCCTTCCTGGGAATCTATTCTTTCCAGTAATATAAAGTTTGATAAAGTTTCTAGCCTTGCCGTTTCATGAGAATTTGGGTCGTAAATCTGTTCCTGCTTCGGGAGTCAGACTAAATAATCCAGTGCGGGCCCCCGGCCAGTGTGAATTCTGGGAGGGGAAATGTTACTTTGCGAGGATGAAGAAAAAGGAAATATTTCTCCTGTGGGCTTTTTTCATTTTTTTTTTTTTTATTATTTCGGTTTTATTTTATTTTTTTAAATAGCAGCTGTGTGAATCTGCTGATGGGCTTGGAAAGTTGGAAGCGGCCCCGGGGGGAATGGGCTCCGTGGGCAGGTGGAGCCGCGTTAGCCGCCATCACCGCGACGCTGCCGCGCGCCTCCTTCCCTCCCTGGCACCGCTCTCCCTGGCTCTGCCCCGAGCCCCTTGGCAGGGCCGTCCCCCCGCCGAGCCGCGCTCCCGTGTAGGAAGCAGCTGCGGTGCCGCTGCCTGCGCCTGATTAGAGCCGCTGGCAGGGGCTGGTGCCCCAGGTGGGCTTCTCTTGGCAGGGGAGCCTGGCCTCGCTCCTGCCTCCCCGCGCAAGGGGCGCACGGCCAGGAAGCTCCGCGGGAGCCGCCGGGCTGCATGGGAGCACGAGTCCGTCTGCCTCCTGGGCTGGGGGAGAGCACGGTGCGTGAGTGTGAATCCGACGTCTGCTCCTGGCCCGGGAGGTGACGCGGTGCTAGGCCGTGCCGTGGGGCGGTTGGCACAGAGATCCCAGCCAGCCGTGGGGCTCGTGGGATGGTGGCGATGGGCTGTGGCCCTGCGAGGACCCTGCACGCTGTGCTTGGGAGACACGGATACCCGCGGAAAGGGCTTTTGGGCCAGGCACTATGAGATCCTCCCTAGGCCGGGGCTGCTGGTGCTGCTGATGCCCATCCGCAGGGCTGCAGCTGGGTTTCGTTTGGGTTCATTTTGTCTGCAAGGGCGTTCTATCACCAAGAGAAATATCTATAGGGCTGCTGCGAACAGCAGAGAAATCTTCTGCTTTTTCAGAGAAAAGAGAAAGTGGAAGCTACGGCGCTGTGTCTCCTGCCTCCTCCTTTGAGCTCCACCTGACGGGATGAAGGCACCAGCCCCACTGAGCCTTCCTCCAGAGGAAGCGAGTGCAATGCAGGCGTTGGAGGGGGAACCGAAAAGGCTTCCCAACCCTCAGGGTGTTGAGAGCATGTGGAGCTGGGGCTGGAAAATGGAAACGCTCGGGCCAAGTCAAAGCAGGGACTAATGCCTTGCTTGAGGCTTTGCTCCCCCATCATTTCCCCTCTGCCTGAATGGAAACCAGAGCCTGAACGCAAGGGAGCAGAGAGGGGAAACGGCGTCTCCCTGCTCCCCTGGGAGTTCAGGAAATCAGCAGTAATGCACTGAGCTGCAAAACAGGCAGCTCCTCTGCTTTTTTTTCCCCAGCGTTGATCAACCTTTGCACAACATAAACCAATGTAGCCCTGAGGGAGCTCTAAATAGAGCTGGTCCTATGATGGTCCCATGCGACGTCCTGAGATGTACAAGCTACAAGATGGTTCAAAGTTTTCTGACTGTGCCCTCCATCTCTCAGGAGCATGAGGGAGTATTTAGAAGGTAGGATTTGGACAGTAGAAAAGTGATTTTAGCTAAAAAACCTTCTTCAAGCTCGTAGGACCTCCTTCTCCTCCTGGTCGTGTTAGCTGTTTTCTGATAACAATATTATTTGCCTCTGGTCTTCTGGGAGCACCGCTGACACCATTAATCAAAACCTCACGTTGCTTACTGGTACCAAAGTATCCTTGCTGCATCATCAATCATAAACGCAGCCAAGGGTGAGCTCAGGATATCCAAGGAGAGCAGGAGATAGTGTGGCTGGGTGAGGGGAAGGGAAGAGAAGAGGCTTAATTATCCAGTGGACTTTGGTCCATCGCTCACCTTGGAAACATTTCTACAGCTCTATTTTGGTCGTGCCTCCTTCTTGAATCCTTGTAAACAGCAGTTCAGATAGAGAGTTTCATTCCACTGTGCAGGGTACCCCACTGCTTCTCGAGCTATTATTTTAATAAGGCCTATTTTACAATTAAGGCACCATGGGCTTTAAATTACATATAAAATAAAATGTGGAAATGGAAGCATTAAGCGTGCGGCTGCTGCCGGAGCCTCGGCATCCTCACAGTAACCGCGGCAGAAGGCAGAGGACTGGCGGCGCGAAGGGGCCCGACGGGATCGCGCTGCCCAAGGGATGTGTTTTTGGGGAGGTCTTTGCAGCTGCGGGCTCCATCCGGGAAGTCGCGGGCTCAGGGGACCCCGGATGGGGGTTTTCTTCTCCCGGTTGGCCCGGCAGTCTGGGTTTCGCTCGCTGCCGCTGCTGTGGTCTGCTGCCATGCGAGGAGCGGCGCTGGCTCCAGATGGCTGTAAAGGTTAACGAGGAATTTATGCAGAGCTATATACAAATCAGCCCGAATCTGCTGGCTGCAAACAACAAGCCGCCGACATAAATTCAGTTTTCTGAGCATATGCGCCTCGGTCACTAAGGGAACCGGGGGAACGACAAGCTGTTCTGCAGAGCGTCCCCTCTCACTGCCACCGGCGAGGGGACAGCACCTCCGGCGCGGGTCCAAGCAGTTGCTTCATGTGAGCCCCAGACCTCCCGCTGCGGTGGTGGGAGTCACCAAAGGGTGCAGGGAGCATCGCAGGACCAAGGAGAGGTGGATGTTTCTTGGCAGGATGTGGCCCTTGAGCTGCGAGGGAAGGAGCTGGGCCGTGGGTGGGGACAGGAGCTGCAGCTTTGCAACCCCTTCCGCTTGGAGGAGGCTCTTGCAAACTCGATCTCTTGGGAGAGGTACCTGAGTGTGCCGCTTCCTCTGGCTTTGTAGGAACAGAGGGTTATGACTGGTTGTGCAAAAAATAAATTAAAAAAAAAAAAGCCTTTTCCATCAGAAACAGAGTATCTTGGAAATGCTGTCCTAACACTGAAGCTGGTGACTGGCAAGCATGACTTTTCAAGGGGAAATTTCTTGGGAAGTGTGTGTTCCTCTTGCGAGGTACTGTGCACGGGGGCCTCCCAGCAGGAGGCTCGGAGAAGCCATGGGGCTGTCTCTGAGACACAGTCCGGATCCAGGAATCTCCTCTGATTATTCTCTACCTTCTCTGCACTGAACACATGAGCTCCAGGCATTCATCTCCCTTCCCACAGAGTCAAAAGCTCAGACGCTCCTCCTAGAAACAGTGGTCACCATGGCATGGGCTTTTAAATATTTTTTTTTAAGTTCTAAACAGATCAAAGGAAGATGCGGCTAAAGTTGCCCCGTTTCTGTGCTGCGGGTTGCGTTCGCTGGCTGCAAGGGGAGAGGAAGCCTTTGAAGAGGCTCGGCTGGAGCTGGCCAGCGCGTGCTCTGCGCGGCGCCTCGCGGCCCTCTGCTCGGGCGAGCGCAGGAGGGGACGGGGGAGCCGGCTCCAGCTTAACCTCTGGTTGCGTCTCCTCCACAAGAGCAGGGAAAGGGGAGCGGAGGCTCCTGTTTTGCCCCCTTAGTGCTCGCCCAGGTAGTAAAAGTGCTGGCAAACAATCTTACCACAGGAAAATAAATATATTTGTTAATGCGCCCTGTGATAAACAGTGGGAGATAAATAGTGCTGCATATCATTATCTGCCCAGCTGGCTCTTTATTTCTGAATGTTTCTCAAATTTAGTGCAGGGTAGTTCTTAATTTTCCTGGATGCTCCAAGTCCTTATCTGAAGTATGTTATTCAATTAATCTCTTTGCTTGCTTGGATTTAAGGATTATTTATGTTTGGTTCCATGCTGCCCCTTGGGGCTGCTCATACTTTCTCATGTGTTGGTGTCAGTGGGACCTGGTATTGACTTACTCTTGGCTGGACCTGCAGAAGAGCAAAGCGTGAGCAGTTGCTGCTCGGTGCTGGCAGGAGGATGCCCAATAGTTTACATTTAAATCAGAAGCAGGGGAACTGCTCAGTGCAGGATTGCACTCTCGGTCTGCTTTGCCTTGTGGGATGATGTTTACCAGCAGGAGTGTTGCGAGCAGCAGAGATGTAGGTCTTGCTTACACCCCTTTCCTGCCACACTCGCCCACTTCACCGGATGCAGTGGCCCCATCTGATGACCTTTGGGATTTTTCCAGCCCTTTTTCAATTCCATCTACTACCATCATCTCCCTGTGCAGTGTTTATTTCTCCAGTTTGGACATTCAGTCCTACCTAGAGAGTCAACAGGGCATTTGAGCTTTACTGGATTCCCCAGGCATAGGTGGGACTTAAGTGATGGTGGATCCAGCGCTGACCATCAGCACAGGAAATAATTTCAATCCCTGTGTCTGAGACTGAGAAAAGCCTCCCATGACCACACAAGCAGCTTATTATTGTACAATGCTCTGGGCCACAAACCAGATTCATAAAGAGCCCAGCTCCACCCTGTCTGGGCTCACAGGGCTTCTTGGCAGCATCTCTGGCGTTTGAAGATGGGCAGCCCCGAGAAGGCTCCCGGAGTTAGAGGCACCTCTGCAGGGACTCCTTTCCCATGGAAGGCTGGCTGGCTGACCACAGGTAGCTCTGCTGCTGCTCCTGTACCGTCCTGTTGTATCTGAAGGAAACAACAGACCCCATAAAATGCCCCTCGGTCCTGACTCCCTCTTTGCTGGAGCAGTAACCCCAGGCAGATTTCCTGTAGCCAACACTTCCGTACATGCTCCAGTTCACCAAGCTTGAGGCTTGTCAACCCAAACAAGACAAAGGCTTTCCCGTTGCAATATTAGAAAAGGGAAAAAAATCATAAATCCTGCTGGCACTGTCGGCTCACGCTACTGCGCTATTTCCATGCCAGTCCTATTGTTAAACTGTAAGCATCAGTTTCAGTACTGTAATAAAATACTGCATTTGAAATTTTACAGTTCCCCATTAACCTCATTTCTGCCTCTCTCCCCCACCTATTACATCATCCTCCTCGCTTCTTCAGCTTGACATTGCTCTGACATAAAACTTGAAGCTTCCCCACCTTTCACTTTTCCGTTCCTTCCCTCTCTTTCAGAGCCTTTAGCTGTCACTTGTGCAATGGAGTAGCTGAGCCAAAGCAATAAAGCTCTGCATACCATTCCCTAAGAGCCCGAGCAGCTTTTTAAGGCACACGTGCCAAATACCACCACTTCCCATATTCTCACACACACGTACCCTATCTCACCTCCAGCCTCGACTCTCCCCAATACATTTACTTGATAACGGGATTTTTTAATCCGTACGCACATTGTGAATCTGTAGAAAAGCTTCCGTTCACAACTTGTGCTTCCAGAGGAGCATTCTGTTCTTATTTTTAAGCAGCTTCACCTGAATTACCAGGTGATGACAGGGAATTTTCATTCCTGGGATGGTCCCCTGGAAGCCAGGCAAATGGCACCTTTTGCAAGTGCTGGCTGGATCTGCACCATGTCATGCTTGGTTCACTCCCACCTTCTTCACAATCCAGGAGCCAAGATAGTGCAAGCAGGTACAGGTCAGCTCGGTGTCACACCATAGCACTAGGTCAAGAGAAGATTTTCCAATCGCTGCATTATGGTCGTTGGCCATGTTCAGTGCTCATGTCGCTTCATGTGGCTTTGCTGGTCTTCCTACCAGGAGAAGTCTCCTTTATGGTCCTGGTGACTGAGAGATCTGGGAGAAATAAGAGGAATGGAGTATAAAGAGCAGAGACTGTTCTTGATTGAGCGATGGCTGAGTGATGTTTTTATATCCAAAGAACCTTGTGGATTTTTACCACCTAATCCTAACAACGCCCCTGGGTGGCCAGTGAGGATTAGTTCTCTCCCTTTGCTTGCAGAGATGTAACCTGGGAGGAGCCTCGGATATGGTAGTGTGTGATGGAATAAGGACGACCATGTGGAGGTATCACCCATGTGTTGTAAAAAAAAAAAAAAAAAAAAAAAAAGGTTAAGGTCCTAAAACCAACCTTTGCCTATGTGTAGGACAATGAAGAGCTTGTGAAAGTATTAAAATTAGCATTTTTTTTCTTTTCTTTTTTTCCTTTTAATTTAATCTCTTCTGGTTGCTTCTCTCCTGCTTTTGGTGTCAAAAAGAGATTTTTAAACTGCTGCTATTTGAGTTTTCCTGGTCCTGCATAATAATGCGAGTTTCTCCTGTTGGTTTCTTGTACAAAGAACTGGGAATATCGCAGACTAGCTGTATTGTGAGCTCTCCCCATTCCTGCTTTTTATACGCACGCACACACACATACAGGCTCACTCTGATCTGCCAGTGATCTCGAGCCTACCTAGACGGACCACCCTCTCTGGGGATCTGTCTGCTGCATCCGCCTCAGGCCTTTCCTGAAGAGAGACAACTAATTGGGAAAAATTATGTTGCATTACGTGTGGTGGTTCTGCGATGCAGAATTTCGTCCATAGGGAGCTCGGCTGAGGCCTCCCAAACTCACTGCAAGTGTTTGACTCGGTGAGGCTGGAGCAGGCTGCAAACTGCCAAGTGCTGCCGCAGATGTTTGTGCTTGGAGTCCGGAGGTGCAGGTTTTTAAAGATTTGGGCTGATTGTTCCAATTCTGCTTCACATTAGTTAATGAATGAGCCCATTATGTTGGCTAAACTGTTAACATTAGATCTGACAATGGACATCCAGACTTTTCAAATGCTCTAATTGATGAGTTTACGTTTAAAGGCTCAAGGGTCTTATTTACCTTTCAGAATTTCAGTCCGCTCACTGTTTTTATTTTTTGGGGAAAAAAAAAAAAAGTGTTTTGACATACAGGGGAAACTCTGCTACCTGCATGTTACCATTTAGCTTGCTTTCCTTCCAAGCCTCGCCAAAGGTGCAAAAAAGAAAGGGGAGAAGATGAAGGAGGGAATAACTGTCAGATTATTTACAGATGCTGGGTTAACTGCAGAGAACGGTGGAGAAGGCAGCAGTGTGAGAATAAGGTCAGACCTCATCCACTCTCTCTTTTTAAAAAAATTAGCAAACAGGCTGTATTAGGAAGGCTGTGAGCGAGACTCCAGCACTGCGCTGCTGATTTCAGCAGAGGATGCCAGATTCCATGAGCTGAAAGCATAGGCTGCAAAGATTCATGTAAATAGATTAATAAATATATATTTATATAAATAAATTCATATGCGTGAAATTTAAGGTGAAGGGGGAAGAACTGTATATTTTGAGATTGAGTTGAGAAATGGGAGAGCTTCCCCCAAGACAGAAAAAAAAGACTAATCTAAAAATAGCAAAATAGGTGATGTGATTCCCTGCTTGCTTTGAATTACCTGGCAGGATCATATTTGTCCTTACATGGACTTTGTCCCATGTGTCTGACTGCTTGTGCCTGAAAGAGGGGACATTTCAGTATTTATTTTCTTTCTGTTGATCTCAACCAGATTTCTCTCACTCTGCTTAACGTAGTGCCTGCTACAGAAGTGAGGGGAGTATGCGGTCCTATTAAAAATAAATCCAGAAATAGCAGCTTATAAATTTGGATTTTTCTCCTATTATTATTTATGGGTGAATCCTGTCAGATGCATAAATACAGTGTCTTTGTAGGTTGGTGCTGGGATTTATATCAAAGGTGTTCTAATGTATACTTCATGTACTCAGCTGCAACTATTATAAGCTATTTCATGTACAACTAGAGACAAATGATCTCTCCCATGTTTGTCTTAACTTAAAATTCAGTTGGGTTGCTTGAATTTCCTCCCAAACCTCCTTCATGGGGAAGGAGGGCAGGAAATTTATGCTCCTTTAATATAATCAATTCTAAGCATATCTTTAGACAAATAATTTAAAAATCTGTGCATCAAGAAACACCTCTTTTAATTTCAGGATACACCATTTTATGCATTTTTATGTGCATTAAAAAACGGATTAAATTTTTTAAAAATAAAAGCCCTTAGTCTGTTCAGAAAGCAAATTCTAACAAGAACATTTTGAAATAAAATCCCAGAAGGCAACAATCCCTCCAACAATTAAACTGGGAGAAGGTCCCCCGAGGGCAGACCAACAAAATTTAGTAAAAATAATTGCTGTGCTGGGTCCTTGCTCTATTTTAGCTGAGTATAAGCAGACACACAAAAAATAACCTACTGAGAGCAAGAACATTCCTACATGAAACAGGCTAACAACAGAGCCATGTAACTACCTGGCCACACCACTCAGCTTGTGCTGGCACGCAACACAGATTTTTATACTTCAGCCAATATAAAATAACAATCAGGCTATTTACAAGGCTCTGCCAAATATTAACCTTATATCCAATTCTCTTCAAACCTTTCAAACTCTCTAATGTGAACCATGCAAGTTCCTCATTACTTGATAATATTCTGTAACTGCACTGTTATGGGCTAGTTATATTTTTTAAAAGACGGTGTGTTTATGCAAAGATAATGATGCGGTCCATTTTATGCTGAAAAACTCAGCAATTAATTAATTTATAATTGCCCTACTCTTCGCCCCCCTGCGAAAGTATAAAATAAAAGCTTAATTTGCTGGGGAAAACAGGTTGATGTTTGCCCTCAAGACACAGGGCAAAATTACTTCAACAAGTGTCACTCGCCCAAGAGAAGTTCGATGCGTCGGTGCTCGCAGCGGGGCCAGAGCTGTCATAGGAGGGAGGTGGGAATGAAGGAAACGTGTACAGTTAATGGTCAAAACTGCTTAAAGTTGACCCCAAAACGGACCTTCAGGCCTGCTGGGCTGCGGATGGAGGTGGCATCCGTGTTTCCCTATCAGGAAGAGCCAGCAAGACCCCGGGAGCACCTGGAGGAGCCTTCCCAGATGCTGCTGGGGCCAGAGGGAGCAGGCGAAAACCGTCGTGGCGAAGGAAACGCTTCTGCCCACGGTGAGATGAGGGAGACTCTTAATTTGGCTCCTCTTTTATTTTCAAACATCTGTGAATATCGTTTTGGAAACACTTTGTACCGAATGTTGCATTTCTTATTTTAAAGGGAGCCTGTAAGTCTATTTTTTTAGACACATTTTTACCAGCAGGACTTTTAACAATAGGTTACCAGATCCATCACACAATCTGACTAAAAGCCCATATTTATTTCCCTAATTTTATAAACATTTAATAGGTCCTTATTAAACACATCAGCCAGCATGATTTAATAACACAATCAGTCTAGAAGTTTAAGAAAATTGAAAACAGGATTTGAATGTAATACAGCCACAATTACCGGAGATTATAGGCAATCATTTCCATATGTCTGCAATGGGGAGCTGCTAATCTCTGTTTGCGTGGAGGTGATTTCCTCTGGAACACTTCCCAGCCTTCAACAGCGCTAGTGCTGAACAAATTAGATTTGAAAGCCCCCAATTTTATGACTAAGGTAATATACTCTGTGTATTTAGAGAAACACTGATTTCCTATTTTAACTGGCTTCCAATGCTGGACAGAGACCTCTGCTTCATTTAGTTTGGCTCTGGTAGGTATATGGTAAAAGATTTTTTTTTTTAAGGGTCAGCACACGTATTTTTGGGTGTCTCGGACATATCCCGCAGGTTCCCTCTGTGTGTAGGAGCGAGGAGTTAGCGTCGGGCCCGCTGACATCATGGCTGGGGAATGCGCAGCAATTAGCCCTGCAGTTCTGCAGGCAGCCCCTGGCCCGGGGACAAGCAGCTCCCTCCCGCTCCGCGTTAGGAGCCCCAACACCTTATTCCCTGACCTACCGCTTATGAGATCCTGAATAGCGTCACTTGTGTTTTTGTGGGAATTCATCTGGTAAACTAGGCTTTTTGTGCGTGGCCTTGGCTGGGCTTTGGCACTTACTGCTGCAAACAGGACTGCTGTTGGGAAAGGTTTCCTGTTCGGAGCAGCCAGGGGCTGGGCTGGCCTCAATAGAAGCCAGTGACTAGTGGAGATGGGAGCGCTGCGGGGGACTTCACAGCTGTGAACGTGCTGGCCCCGCTGGGGGGGCTTTGGGGGCCGCTGGGCTCGATGGATCTGAAGCATTTGTAGAATTTATTTTGTCAAATGATTCACATTTATGAAATAAGGTAAGGTCATACCAGAGAAGCCAAGGAGGAGAGTAAGACAGTCGAGAGGAAATCTGTGCTACCCAATAATGAGTGGAAAACACAGGAACAAGGTTCCCTGCAATGCATTTGCAAACACAGTCGCACTTTATACCTCCCTGTCGCTGGACCCCAGCGTTACTGAGCTCATTGAATGAACCTCCAAAGAGAGACAAAATAGGCTGTTCTGGGGAGAAAATGAAGGTTGCGCGGGCAACTGAATATCTGGTGTTCTTATCTTTCAAGTGCTTATATTTTTGAAGTACATAGCATTCTTTTACGATTACAAAGAGCCTTTCTTCGTGGAATCTGGCCCTGCGGACTGAAAATGACCCTATGCTATTTAACTAAACCAGAAAGCTGATACTTGTGTGCTGGACTAGGAAATTATAAAGCAGATGCCTCGGCTGGAAAGACTTGTTTGTGACTAGATGATCTCCCTGCTCAGCTGAAGGAGGGAAAAGTGGCCCTTAAAAGCCCCAAGTCAGGGCTTCAGCCCGTGCTTAATTCCAGTGCTGCTCAATAAAGCACTTAAACACATACCTGATTTAAAACACGTGCTTAATTCCCATTGATTTCAATTTATTCAAAGTACAGAACAATACACGATGTCTGGACATTGACTTTACTAAGAATTACACTTAGTCTTTTAGACAAACTTGTGCTTAAGGACTTGCCTGAATCAGGGCCCTTATCTGAAACCTGCAATTATATTTTGCTGTTTCAGTCTTAAAAAGATTTAGTTTACTCAGACTGAAAATCTGCAGAAGATAAGAATGTAACTCTTGCAGTTCTGCTGATATTTATAATATATAAATATAAAGACTAGAGCAATACATAGTATGGAAATGTACTTTGATTAAGAGTTGGCTTGTGGCAATCGTGAATGGACAGTTAAGGTGACCAGTCCGGTTACTTCTCAACTGCAGCAACCCATTAGGGGAGTTACCACGATGAATTTTGCTGCCTATTGTCCTAGTATAGCTGTAATACAAGTTACAAATGCTCTGATACCTGGGTGATGTGCTGCGTAAAACCTGACAGAGACTGGTCATAACAGTCCACAACCCTGCCATAACAGCTGACTCAGACTGAGGTTCTGCATAATGAATTAAACAGTGACAGAATTAAATAGATCGAGGAATTAGGTGTGTCCTTTTCACTTCCAGATAGTACAGCAGTAATGGGAACAGTTACACCATAGTCCTTGTTTGCAAAGCTTACTTCTATCATCTGTCTTCAGCTTGGTTAGACCAAAAGGAAAAGAACACATTGGTTCTTGCAATAAAATAAATGTACAATCCCTGCACATTACTGCCTTTGTAGTTGCTTTTACCCTAAAAAAACAGCCCTAATGCACAGTATATTTTTCATCATAAACTTGCTCATGTATGCATTCCAGATGGCGTGAAGAAGGGATTCAGGAATTCTAGTGGCAACCGCTAGTATTACGAAAATAAAGGTAGGGCCCAGTTTTATGATGAACCTTGATCTTTAGGAGTTTATAACTAGACTGGCTCCAAGTTGTACTTGGAATACATGGATACGTTTATTGCACCAGTGGATTCCTTCACCCACTTAAAAAAAAATCTACTTGGTTCTTTTCTGAGTGAAGAGGTTGCTTGCAGTTTTCAGATGCTTTGTGGCCTTCATTCCGTAGAGGGAAAAAAAGAGCTGATTAAAAGGAAGTTGGCAAGACAACAGCCCCTAGTATATTCTAATCACTCCACATTTTGAAACAAAACATTCTCCCACATTCCAAACATCTAGGTTAATTAACCTTACCAAACGTTATGGTGTACAACACTGGAACCTCATTATGCTATGTATTTTTGATATGAAATCCAAGCTTTTTCTTTAAAAAGGCCCATTAATAAGTATTTACCTCAGTATACAAAAATATGGCAATTAAGGATGCTAGAGTGGTATATTAAGTTCAACTTTTATAGGAAAAGTTTTTTCCCTTTTCTCCTTTTTAAGTTCTTGCCAACAAGAAATATGAGCTCAACAAAAATAGGTTTCAAGAACAGTAAGGCAATAGGCCCCTGCTCAGGAAAGGCTTTCAACACATACTTATGTTCCATTGCTTTCACTGGGACTTAAGCACATTCTTAATTTATTTGTGAACAGAGTTGTTTTTTTTATGAGGAAATCTTTACGGTGGACACTTTTTTATGATAACTTGTTTGAGGCTACAGCCTTGTAAACTGGTATAGAAGTGGCACAGTGTGAGGTAGGAGCCAGCTCTGGGAGACAGAAACTAGGGCTTGTGGTTGGACACGTGGGGAAGCGGAGCAGGATGGAGAACCATGGTCAGGAGCAAGAGGCCAGGGCCACCTTGGGCACCAGTGAGTTGCTCTGCGGTGGCATGGAAGGTCAAAATAGCTGTGTAGTGTCATCTAATGACAGATACTGAACTTGTCTAGATGGTGTGGGACTCGCACCACCTGAGGTGATGGTGCTGCCTCTCCTGGTTGTGCCTCTGGTTGGGGAACGTTGCCTGCGGGAGACCCTTCCTCTCTCTTGTGAGCAGGAACCCGGGTGATTGCTCCAGCAGGGTGAATCCCATCCCAGCTTTCCGACTTCATGCCTCTTCCTTTCTGTTTTCATGAAAAAAAGCATCCATCAAAAATGTTTCTTTGTTTACCCCTCCAGCAGTAACCAGAGCAGGGTAAGGAATGGCCTTATTTAGTAAATTATTTTTTTTGTTAAATAATTAAACACTTACCTTGAAACCAGCTCCTAACATACCCAGGCTGCTGAGCATGAACTAGAAGCAGGTCTGTCTGTCTTTAACACTTCCTTGATTTCTGATTTGTCTTCTGGGCTGTAGCTTAAACATTCATACACGTCTCAGAGTAAGTCATGAGTGAGCGAGCTAAGCACGAGGCAGAAGTCTTTGCAGTAAATATACTGGCTTGTGTTATTTTTGTGCTCTTTGAACTCTAAAGGCAGTTATTTGTCATTTATTTAATATCCCTTGACAATAAACATAATGTCCATGAAAAACTAGTTGCTGATAAGCTATCCAATAAGGTCAAAACATGCAAACAAATGACAGCAACAATAATACAGATGTTAACCACTGCATCCTCCTATTTATTTCTTAACCTTTTAGATTCTGCACTACTGTATTTTTGTTGGAAGCATGTGGTACTACTCCTTCTGCAATAATTCTTCTCTGTGCAGAGCAAACACAAAGGATTTCAGTCATTTTATTTCCTTGTCAGCTTCAATAAATGCAAAATGATCTAACTAAAAAAGCAGAATAGCACCAAAGCTTTTTCCCTTGTTATACAGAAAGCAAGTTGTAACTTTATAAGCAGTCAAACAACAACAAAAAAGATTTTTTATGCATAACTTATAAGTTCATTTCCTTTGATTCCTGCAAGTGATGTCATGGAGCCCAGCTGTTGTGCTTTTGCAATGATTTCCCTTACTCGTGTTTCACCCAGTCATTTCAGGCCCTAATGGAATTACTTTGAGTGAAACCTACTTTTTTTCATGGTTCATCTCTCATATCAGCTGATATCAGGAACCCTTTTCTGGGAAACATGCAGAATGCATAAAGGGAATTAAGTAGATGTTAAAAGAGTATTTTTTTTCTCTTTTATTTATAATCAACTCCTCACTCCAATGCAGACCAGTGCACTGTGGGCACAGGGGGTGTAAGGAAACATTTGAATCAGATGCAGTCTAACTTTTACTCTCTGGAATGAAGACCAGCAGCCTGAATGTATGTGCAGGCTCTGTAGCTACTGCTAGGGGAGATTTAGGTCTTTCCTGTGGACATTCTGTGTGAGGGAGAGAGTCTAGATGGTAACAATAGTTTTTCTGGGGGTTTATCTGGCTATACATTTTTAACAGTAACGCACCATAGGCACAGACCTATGTGGATTTGTACCACCCTGGGCCCTCCCTCAGTGTTTCAGGATAGCGCCTTTGATGCTTACGCAGAGCCTTTTTATTGGGCATATTTTATTTTCTTCTCAAGGAAACAGCCAGATGGAGATGTTATCCTTCCTTCCGTTCTTCCTCCAACTCGCAGCAGCCCTCCCCAGGGACAGCAACTCAGTGTGAGAGGAGGGGTTCAGCTCCCCGTGTTGCCTCTCCTGGGAGCTTGTCCCAAGGATGTGGGTGCAGAGCACCCCAAGCCCAGGCGCCCTCGGTTCAGGGAAGTGAGGACTCAGGTCCTCAGGGCCCTTGGTGCGCACTATGTACATCCTAGTGGCTTTGCCAGCAGTGCGTGGCGAGTGTTGAAGATGAGGTGTAGAAACTTCAGCGACAGACAGCAGATAACAGAATGAGGGGCTTTCAGAGCTGTTTTAGACTCTATCACTTCCTGAGGCATCCTTCATGAGAAAATTAGGCTTCCCTGAAATGTTAGCTGTGTGTATTTTCTCATAGAGAAATTGTGCAAGAATCACCCAGCGTGGATGCTTTTCATCCCTCATGCCCATATTGGGCTGATCCAGACTGTAAGTCATGTGGGCTTTCAAGAGCTTAACTCTCTAACACCCTTGGTTCCTTTCTGGAGCTGTTTTAGATGGACTATTCAAATTTGTGTGAGTGTGTGCATACATAAATATATATACAAGGAAACTCATTAGAGTTGAAATAATTGGCTACTTTTTAATATTGTTGCTCTTCTCTACCTGCAGAGTAGTTTGCAGTTTGTCATAGTTGGTATTTCCATCTCGGTTGGAGGTGTCAGACCTAGTGAGACTTTGCTGGGCACAGTGCACGGGCAGGTTTACCATGCAGAGGGGAAGAAATGGTGGAAGCAAGGGGACTGCTGCGTAGGGTGAGGCTTTGATAAGCCAAAAAGTGCAACAAAATCAGACTTGCCTCGCTTAACTTTTAGGACTTGAGGTGCTTCTGTTAGGATCCCAGCTATGCATCACCTGGCCTGCCTACCTGGTGCGTGAGGGGCAACTCCAGAAGGATCTTGCCTTGATCCTTCTTGATCTTGAGCTCCCTTCCCATGAGCAGCTCTCTTGCCTCCTTCAGCGTGGACTATGAAGCCCGGCTTGCTCAAGCACGGCTTCCACCTAGACCTTACTCAAAGTGTGGATCTTCTTGCCTCTGCCCCCAACCTGTACAGGGTTGTGGGGCCTCCTGCCTTGTGGCTGGCTTTGCAAAGAAATACTAAAGATAGCTACTAGAAAAAAAGTGGAGCGAGAGGAATTCCAGCCTGAAAGGAGAGTGTAAGTGAATTAATCTCTCCTGGTAAGGAGGAAATTATTTTTGTTACTTGCAAAGGTTGTTTTTCGTTGGATTTTTTTTCTCCCAAAGCTTTCAGGCATCCATCAAAAAACCAACAGCCTAATTTTTGTAGATACAGTGTTTCACTTCTTAGTTGCCAAATAACCCCATCTATTTAATTTTCCAAATTTTTTAGATGCTTTCAGGAAGTTGTCAAATGAGACCCTCCCTGGATAAATTTTCTCTTCCAAGAAAGCCACTTGAAAAAAAAAAAAATGAAGGCAATTCTAGAAGTTTTGTCCTACCCAGAAACAATGCTGTTGCTAAGCCTTGACCACCTTTTATTAAACCCAGTCGGAATATTTCTTGCTGTTTTAATGTGCCCAGGGTGGAGGCCGTTGCTCTGCTTCTGCTCTGGGCTGGCAGCCCAGCCTGGCCCAAGCAGGGACCCAAACTTGCTGCTTTTCAGCTGTTCCTGTCCTCTTCTCCCCCTTTCTTTTGCATTAAATGGAAGTTGACGTAACAGCAGAGAGGAGCCTGCCAGGAGGGTGTCAGAGTCAGCAACGATCACAATCAGACCTTGCAATCAGACTGCTCTACCAACTCCTAGGAAGAAATAACCATCTGTCTCGATAGTTACAGGGGAGGAAAAAAAATAAAAATAAAAATATTGCCATGTCCAGGATTTTGCATTCCACACAGTGTCTTGCTGCCCCCAGGACGCTTTGATACTGGTGCCAGCTCCAGACTTTGCACCAGAGGCCAATGTGCAGCATTCAGCTAATGTGCAATAAAGTGTGGCACGTGCGGCAGTTTAAGCATTTCCATTTTCCTTCTGGGACCTGAGCTGGATGGTAGCCTGAGGCACCTACAGAGTGGCCAGAACCCATCTGGCCACTGGATTTCCGCTCCGCTTTTTCTCCAGAATACACTGGGAAAAGCCCCATTGCCATAAGCAGAAGCAGCTTGATCTTGCAGGTAAGTGAGGTGCCCTCTCCCATGCAGGTGCCTGCCCTTCCCTGGCAGCACCTTGGCCTCACTGAGCTATGTCTGCAAAGCTCAGTAAATCTGCCAGGCCACAGAGCGCTACCGTGCATGCTCCAAAGGCAAAATTCATTTATTCACTCAGGCAGGTGATGGATAGTCTGTCAGTGTTTATACAGTAGACACAAGCCTAATTTTCAGGTATTAGTTGATTAACACTTGAGTCATAGTGTGTGTCCTGTGTCCAGTAATGTGGAACATCAAATGTGTGAAAAAGATTAATAGTGTGCACAGATGTTACTCTGAGGATCAATTTGTCTGGGGCTTGAAGAGGTGGTACCCTGCAGATCAATAGGAAAGGAGAAAATTAGAGTAATGTGTTGAAAGAAATCAGAGCCCAGCCAATGCGTGGCTGGGTTATCTGCTCCAAATACTCACTTTCTCTTAAAGGCTTGCAAAGACAGCAACAAAACGCTAAGCACTTTCTCCTTTAAATCCCTTTTTGTCTTGGGTAGTCCTCCAGCTTTCCCGCACCAAGTCCTGTGCACGGGACACAAAGCAGCCCTTGTGCGAAGGCTTGAGCAGCCCAGGAAAACTTTTCCCTGGCATTTTGCATGAAAAACGCTTCCCTATATTTAGTACAGCCAACAGGCAGGAGAGCAACGGGAATGAATGTTGCTCTGTAAATACGGGCACTGAAGCTGAGGAGCAGGAGGGCTCTTTGGGGACATGCTCAGGCTCTTCCCAAGCTTCAGGACAGAGGTGGCACCCAAAGGAGGATAATGCTGGTGTCCCACCTCCTCCCCGTGCTTCCTCTGGGACCATGGAGGTTTCTCCCGTCTGTTCCTCTTTGCTGCTCAAAAATGGTTTCTTTTCCCCAAGGAGCAGCTTTGGACAGACATTGCAGCGTGTGATGAGAACGTTACCAGTGTTATACTCTTTCTTCCTTTTTATTTTTTAAAGCCTGCTTTTCTGCAAAATGACATATTTACATGCTGGGTGTATAATGTTGGCATTGGATTTGTGAAATCTCAAAATTAATATCTATTTCTTAACAAATTGAAATTAAAAATGACCAAACCCACATGAGGAATGAGGTAGGAAATTTAATTGAAGGGAAAGATATGAATGTGTATATTTTTCAATGCCCTATTTCTCTTGCAACCTAAAAGTACACATCAGTGAATGAGTGCCCAATCTTTCAAGCATAACCTATGGAGCATCATACTTCTACAAGAAGTATCTCTAAGGAAATGTAAAGGAATTACCTTCAGTGTAGGACACTGCTGCAGGAACACAAATTCATCAGCCCTGGGCCTCACTGCCTGGAAAAGCAGGGAGGTGGAGGAAGAGGGACTGGGAAGCTGGTGGAAGAGGCAGAGTTGGCTCGTGGGACATTGGTACCTCCTTGTCTCCTTGCACCCTCTTGGAGCCAAACCCCCAGACCAAAGTCCAGAAGCCAGGCTTGGTGCTGTGTTTCCTACATAAAAAACAACACAAAATCTGCAGACAGCTAACCCGTTGCTGCTCTGCTGGCAGTTTAGCATTTTTCTTGTAAACCGTTCTTCCACGCTACAACACATCTGGGCATTCTTAATTCTGCCTCTCACTTCATTACCTTTCATAGGGGACTCTGAGTTTGCAGCAAAAGAATCAATAGTTTGAAAGTTTTAAAAAGGGCAATATTAAAATTTAAAAGAAACCAGGAAATCATAGTCTCTGTTCAGGAAAGAAAAAAAAAACAACAGAAACTTTTTCTGTGGGCAAGGATTGGGCGTCAAAATTAATTATCTTTATACAGAGCAGTTTTGGATTTCTTCAGTTATTTCACTAACTACGTGTGTGAGTACGCTTGTCTTCTGGAATCCTTATTAACTGTATGAAAAGAGTTTAGGGGCTAGACGGGTTGTTGGCAGTATTACTGCAGGGTGGACTCCAGCAAACGATCTGCTTCTATTTGCAAGATCCCAAGTTTGCATTAAGCAGCTCGGGGAGGCAAGAGGGTGAAAAACCGGTACCGTGTGAGCAGGACCCCAACCCGATGCCGCTGACTGTGGCCGTGGGTCCTGTCCCTGCTGCACTATCCCTTTCCATGGGGCAGATCTAATCGAAATGATCCTTGCGCAGCATTCGGCACCTTTCGCCAGAGCCGCTCTTGGTGTTATTTTCGTTACCAGTTTTCTCTTGCTGTTAGTATCAACTGCCAGCGTAAGGCTGGGAGAAAGGCAGCATCCTCTGAAATAATTCAAAGGCTTCCGCAGGATGCATTGTCTCCCAGGGCTTGGACACAGTCTCCCCAGTAAAAATAAGGTGTGGAGCAAAAGAAAAGAGTGGGAAAGGGAAGGGAGTAAGAGATTTAGTAGCTTTAAGAGGCTAAAGCAATCACACTGATTTGTAAATGGTAGGAACAGTCGTGTTCCGTGTATATATTGCTGCGTGCAGCCACCGGAGGAAGGACCAGATGTCTCAGCAGTCCTTAAGAGACCCTTACCATGGGGTTGTGGTCTGCAGCAGCCCTGGTGCTGTGTTTTGAGTGGTGCTGTTAGACCATTTCTGCCTATTCTTGCAGAGATGGAAGTTTGAAAAATAAAACTTTTGATTATGGAAATATAATACATTCAGTTAAAGAAGGCTCCTGCAGTATGTGCCGAGGACAGTACCAATAGCATCCGTATGTTTATTTACCACTATCTTTCAATTGTTAAAATAAACATTATGGTTTTAGCAGATGTCATTCTTTTCAGTATCATCCATTCGAGCTGATAGCATCTGTAATGCTAAAATATACTATATTGTAATATTTTAAAGCAATAAGTGTTCATTTTTTGAGAGTCAAAACCAACATATTTTCTAAGTCTATGTAGGTAGGTCAGATTTTCAAATTTGCATTTTAATACCTAGATATAATATATTTTATTAGTATAAATGTACATTTTAGGACTGGATAAATAATTTTATATTACAACTGTTTTTAATAGAAAAAAATTATTCAGCTAATCATAATGTTGTACAAGTAATGCATATCCTTTCTGGAGAAAATTTTGTTGTTTTAGAAGAAACGGAAAAGTTTTTTGCTTGCAAAACCATCATTTTGTTCATGTAGTAAAGATAAATTCCACGCAGGAACATTTTGATGGCAGTCCTGATTTCATTTTGTCTGCAAAATGGGAGAGGGAGGGACTGTCAAATTTCACCAGATTCCCAGCTGGCACTTTGGAAAATATTCATTGGTGTTTGGTGGCAGACAGGCAGGTCGGAGGCAGTTGACTGAGGTAGTTGCCCTATGGGAGCAGAATTTCCATCTCTTGCGCCGTCTAGAATAGTTCAGCGATGTGCGGGACCCTGCACATGGGCTCCCTGCATCTGCGAACAGCCTTCTGCTCCTCTCCCGCTCCAGCTCCGCAACCCTCTGCCCGGAGTCCTCTCCCGCGCCGTGCAGCCAACGGGCCATTCCTCAGCTCACGATTGTTGTCGGCGTCACGTCACAGTTCATCCCTTTGCTGCCTAATCAGAGGATTAGATTTCAGGTACTCATGGAGTAGAGTTTTGAGGTTTCCAAAATCCTTCTCTTAATCAGTCTTGTGATATTTTTAACTTAGAGATCAGAAATACAGATTTTCTTCTTTTCTGAATGTTAACAAAATACAGAAAAAGACAGAAAGAGGCGGGGGAAGCAAGTTTCCAATAATTTTAGTCTGGTGACTGGATGTCCTTTGTGCATCTGTTCAAGTATTTTGTGGTTTGCATTTACGTCTGTATTTGCCCAATTTACAGCTTAAAAAAAATCAATAGTAATGTTATATTTTCATGAAACCAGCATATTTTTACTGAGATCTCATGAGTAAATTAAATTTCATCCAAGCTGGATTACATCCAAGTTGGATTACAGTTGCAGGCCCTGATCCTGCAAATACTTACACACATGAGTATTCCCACTTAGTCCGAGCATTGGGCTGGGACTTGGGAGACCTGGAATCTAGTTCTAGGCTTGCCATAGGCTCCCTCTGTATGAACTTGCTTAAATCCCTTACTTACCTGGAATCTCAGTTTCTAATATTATTAAAAGAAACAGAAAAGTGCTAAAATTGTTGATTTCACGGGGATGCTGCTTATAATTAACTTCTATAAATTTAAGAGCTATGACCTGCTCAGGCCACATATGAACTATGAAATCACAAAATATACAATATATTGGGTAAAACAGACCTAAGATAGTTGTAGACTGTCCTGAATGCATAAGCTATTTCGCAAGTAGCCTCCTACACTGAAGAATCACGTCTTTTTGTGTTATTTTTAAATATTCTGTTTCTCTAACCTGCTCCGCTACTGGCACAGACACCCAAATTAAAAGAAACAAGAGCATCACTAAATTCTTTCTCACAGAGACTCTATTTTTAACCTGTGCTTTTTTGGTGTCAACAGAATGAAGCCCTTTTATTGCAAACAAATACTAATAATAGGGATAAATTCATTACAAAGCTTCAGAGAGGCAAATGTTGTGTCAAAAAAGAGAACTATTGGAGCAGATGGACACAAATGCTATTGTGCAATGCACAGAACAAAATTACCCATGTGTTTGAAAGACGATCTTTGCTGTAGGCAGTTCTCCAGGCTACTACATAAGGTAGTACATGAATCAAAACAGGATCCTAAGCCTTGGAGACATTGAACGTGACTTAATATAGGATTGCTTGTCAGCTGAGCCTCTGCGGCTGCCCATGCACCAACTCTGCCTCAGCGGCGTTCATTGCAGGCTGGGGAACCTCGTGCCACCTTGCGCTGCTGTAAGGGCTAAGAGCTCACATATGGACCATTACTGCGGCTCAGCTGAGGGATGCCAGCGTGTTCTGTCACACTAATTTGGTCCTTTTCCTCAATGTCTCGTGATCTGTGAAGGTCCCAGAAGTAGCTTGCTGAAAGATGAGGAGAAGGAGAAGGTTTACCCATTTGCTCTTCTGCAACAAAATAAAATTGTAGCTTTCTAAGTTAGACTTGAACAGCTGTTGGTGGGGAGACTGCCCACTGGAAGATGGTAATATTGTAAGAATGCAATTTTTATTATTCACCACAATGTTGGTGATAGCAGCACTAATGGAGAAAGTGAGAAGGGGTCCCACTGTAGTAGGGTACTATCCTGTTCAGACAGAATAGCAAAAATCTAAATCTTTAGTAAATTTACAGTAAGAAATGACAAAACAGCCTGAGGGCCTGGAAAGGAGGAATGAATCACACTTGTTTAACCTCTCACTAGTCTGGAAGGCAGCGTTGAGCATGTCATATGCTGAATTTCTTTTGAATGTTTAGTAAGGTTAGCATGTTCCTGCGCAGTTTATTTTTATTGTGGGTGTTCTGCAATGAGGGAAACCTGGCCCCGACCACATCACCCCAAAGAAACTGAAGATCATCTGATCAAGTTTAAGTGTTAGGAAGATGATATAGGGGGAAAATATAACACTGACAATGCAATTTACTCTGAAAAAAATCTCAGAATATTACTGTCTTTATGAGAAACAGCTCTGTAAATTAATACAGCTTATCAGATCCTGGAAATGAGGTAATACTGAGCTGGAAATGAGGTAATAATGAGCTAAAATATATGTATTTACACATAGAACACATCAGCCATACACAGGGAAAAACTTATTTTCTGTATAAAACCTAGGCGTTCAACACTTTTTTCCACTTCATTATGTTGCTCTTCTTCCTCACGAAACATCATTGACTTCAGGACAGAGAACCACCTTCCAATCAATGTATACACATCCCTTCCTCCTTAAAAGAATACCATTATCCTATGGTATTTATGTGAAAAAGCACCCGATAGGATCTTAGAGTGGTTGTGGCAAAAAAGGCCCAGTGTGATTTATGCGAGGTGCATTGGGAGCTGTCTGATGTGAAGTCAGCAGCTGAAGGGCAATGAATAATTCAGCAGTAGGATCCGTCACATCATCCCTCTTCGCAGGTTATTGCTATTTTTACGTAATTGCAAAGTGAAAAATAAATTGATGTCATAAAGAAACCCGCATCATTTATCTGGAAACGCACCGAACAGTTATAGGAATATTCTGCTGTTTTGTGAGCCCTGAACGATCTCACCGTATGCAAAATTAAAAATGTGTCTTTATTAAGATCTCCTCAGGGTCAGACGGGTGAGCCATGCTGCATGACATGTTTTACATTGGTGTTAGTAACCTGCACTGATGGAGAATGATGTCTCCGAATTGCTTCCTTAGAGCATCCCAGAGCAGTTGCCCTTGCTCAGTGCTTCCCTATCAGAGCTTTAATGCAGAACAGGCATTAGGCGCCTGCCTGTTTTGCAAGGGAGGTTTTGCTTGTTGTGCTGCAAACAAAAATAACACCAGGTGAGAGGGTTCACTTGCTTCAGGGGAAATGAGAATTGGGAAGAGAAGTCCTTGTACCATGTTGATATTTTTACTCTCAGTGCCTCAAAAGTAATATAAAGAACTCAATGAAAGGAGAGGATTTTATCAGCTGGCTTGCCAATTCCTTGTAATGTATGAAGCTGAGCTATCTGGATAGATATATGCACATAGAGATATACATACATACACGGATGCAGTGCTCTTTTTGTGTCTGGGTGCTCATAGAAAAGGGTGAATTTAGGGGCTGTCTCAAAGGAGAATTTCCTTGCCTGTAGATTGCATTTACATTTTGTACTGCCTCCCTGAACAAGGTTTGGGTTGAAGAGAGATCTGGTATGAGAAACAGAAAAATGCCCCAAAGTTCTTGCATTTGAGGCTGGGACGTCGGGGTTTTGTCCCTAGCAGGGCTAGCTCTAAGTAGCAGAGTTGAAATAAGGATCTGCAAAGATCTGAGCAGAGGTTGAGACTTATTTCTTCTCACTCTCTTTCATCTCTGATGGTGAAGAGCGCATTATCCATCATTGTGTTTAAGTCTGACTTGTGCTCTATGTCTTTCTTACAGTTATTATTTTATGACCGAAGGAAAAAAAAATGACTTTGGTGTGTTTCTGCCTTTTAATCTGAATTGTTCCAGAAGTTGTCAAACCAGCTCCAGCCTCTGACTCTCCTGTCTTCTTTATAAAGCACAGTCACTCCTCTGCTCTTGACTTTGTCCTTGCTTAGCTAACACGAGGCTGATGTGAGCAAATGCTATTTCTTAGGAAAGTTCTGACTCAACAATGTAAGCTTTTCAAAGGGGAATGAATGCAATCTGTGAACTGAATTGGCAATGCAGGCAGATTAGAAGAAATGCTATGCAATACCCAGATCATGCCATTTTAATATCTAAAGATGATTGCTTTTAGGAAGGAGACAATAGGTTTAGCATAGAGGTGACAAAACATATTCTTTTTGCCTTCCCTCTTGGTAAACAAACTTCTTTCAGAAATGAAATGAAGCTGTATTATGCAACGGTGATGGAAAGGGAAAGACATGGCACGAGGGCTGTCCTCCAGCTGATAAGATCCTGGCCATTTACCAGCAGGAACCCGTGGGCTGCCAAGACCTACTGATACCTTTTATATTGGTTCACATTTTTAAGGCTGTCAAAACCAAAGGGCTCTGCATTGTTTTCACTCGTGGCAGTTGTTTTTTGCAGCAGTCCAGGCCAGCTGGAAAAGTCTCCAGGTTTAGGGAGAAGGATTCCTCAGAATGTCGTTACAAAAAGGGCTGATGATTAGGAGGAATAACAGAGGGATGCTGAAGGAGGGAAGAGCTCTGGAATAAAGGGATGTGAGGGGTAATGTAGGCTAGAACAAAACTATGCAATTAACAGGGAAGAACAACAATATCAGTTATGCAAAACATCTCTGCAAAAGGTTTATTTTAAATTCTCAGCTCTTCTGGGTGATGCCGTGGGATCAGACTCTTCCCCAGCCCTTCCTCAATCTGTCTCTGCTGTTTTCTTGCAGCCCTGCCTCTGCCGACGGAGGTTGCTCTATCACTCCTGTCAGCTAGCAGCTCTCTACCCCTTTCCTGCTTCCATCAGGAGAGAGAAATGGCTGCACTGGATAGTCTGCTTTCCATCAGCTGCAGTAATGGAGCACTGGGATAGGCTGATAATGGGAAAATGGGGATAATATAGTTATTATTGCTCCTGGATGCTGAGGAAAATGTCTCAATAGAAGGATTGAAAAGGGGAATATAAAGACCCCTCAGATGGACAGGATGCTACAGTTATCATGTTTATCAAAGGCTCAAGATCATATGTAACTATTATAGTCTATAGCATCACAAATCTACATGCACAGATCATTAACCCAGGCTAAGAACCCATGGGAGTGGATTTAAGCTCATAATTTTATTATTTTTAAAAAAACATTTCCAATTCTTTGTTTTTTCCTTACAGCTTCTGGGCCTACAGTATGTGCCTTTTAAGACATTTCTCAAGCACAAGCACGATCAATCACAGCATAAAAAAAAAAAGATTCACTGTCTTTTTATTTTTTAAATGAAACCTAAATTATGACAAAGTCATCTAAGCTGGAGAACTGTTTTTTTCTATTCTTCAAATGAAAATTTTAGCCAGGTTTTTGGTAACCCAAAGTAACATTTGGAGGCACTGCAGGAATTTTGGATGCAGTGATTGCTTACCAGAGCTAAACTGGAAAAGGAAAAGGAGATCCTTTTCCCTTTATTGCTACTGTTATCTGTTGGGAATTTTATTTCTGCTCAGCCTATTATTTTAATGCTACAGGTATGGCTTTTCACTCCAAGTGACTCTCTCCTTGCCTCATTCCTACATCTCTCCTCGTGCCCCTCAGCCCATCTCGTCCTGATCTCAGCTCTCTTGTGCTTTCTTTTTCTCTATGGCCCTTCTGAACAGTCTTCCCAGTGGAACCTCTTCTATGTCCACCACTCTCCTGATTGCAAACACAAACACAACTGTATCTTTCCCTTATCTCCTGCTTCCTGGCATGGGGTAACACACAGGAAAATGTTGCTGCTTTTTGGTAAGGGAAAGAGGTTTTACTCCAACCTCATATGAGTTATGTGGTTAGGACCCAAAAGCTCTCAGCTCAGCCACTAAAGTACTTCCCACTAAAGGACAAAAGTTAAGTGAGCACCTTTATTTTCACTTGCTTCAGTAACCCTGCAACTGAAACAGATTTCTTCCTTACTTTCACCTATGGCACAAGAAACTGCAAGTCTAAGTCAATGGTTGCTGCAGTAGTAAATAACAGCAGTTACTTCCCTAGCAAAAGAAGACTTTTTTTTCTTTTGTCCAGAATTCCTGGAACCCTACTGATTATCAAAGCAAAAGCTTGTTGTTCTCTGTAGCTAGTGATACTTTTTCCAAGAGCTCAGCTATTGGTCTCACCCTTATGTTTTTAAAATAGATACTAGCTGGTCCATGTGAGTAGACTTGCAGTAACTCAGATTTCATGGAAGTAGAAAAGTGACACAGCTGTAAAGTAAGAAAAGTTTGTAGCTATCTTACAAGGACCATTATTAAAAATGGAATGCTAGGTAAAGAAAAATAAAGTGTCCTTTAAAATAAATCTTTAAAGAAAAAAAAAACACTGTGCCTTCTTGAAATAAAATCTCAGGCAAATAACAACCTCCTCCTGCTCGCCCCCATACCAACAATCTGACTATTTAAAGAATTGTAAATAATGAGGACTCAGTCATCTTCATGGAGATGATGTTGTTCTTGGAAAACACACTTAACTGGGGTCTTGGTTTTAAGGAGAAATATTCCTCGGTGCATTATTGCCGTGAATTATAAGTGCTGAGTTTCCAAGTACTTCCAAGCACATGCTTCACATTAAAATGTAGAATTTTCTGCTAATTTCTTATCCACTAATGGATAAACTCTACTGGGGTTTTGAGTGCAAAGACATCAGAGGAATGTATAGATAATTTATTTTACTTTAGAAGCAAAGTTTTCCTGAAGTCCATCACGTGTATTGTTTTGCAGCTGACAAAAAGTAAATGAGAACCGTCCCCTGAATTTTATTTTGTTACATATACCTTCAACACTAAAGAACTGTATAATCCAATATAGAGCATAGGTGTGAAGAGTCTAATCCAAACCAGTAGTTGATATCACATTCCAATTTCTGATGCTTAATTTCAAGCAGTTCCATGAAAAGTTATGTAGACTCTTTCCTGATGTGGATCACAAGGTCGCTTCAAGTGCATATTGACTGTGGATCTGTTCAGGGTAGTGAGTAAAATCTACCTCTGGTGATACCAGTGTTGATTTGCACAAAAGATATAGGAGAAAGAAAATCAGTTCAACTGTTGTGCTCTTGTACAATTAATTTAGAGAGTGATTGGAAGCAATCGTAAATTTCCAGCTGCTACAACTTTTTGGGAAGGGGACTAGGGAAAGGGATCTTGTTTGGTTTTATGACTGGTTTAGGTTCTGAGAAAATATTTCTTTACTATTCGGACAAGTAAGTGCAGAGTAGTATTGCTGGAACCAAAACAGCAGTGAGGGTAGTTGTCCTACTTGTTCCCTTTTGGTCCAAATCCCAGTGATAAATGCATTGCCAGAGTCCAGGATGCAAGAAAATTCAAACACGACTGACTGTCACTGAATCAGAGCTGTAGGGATATAACCATCCTGCTTCAACCTGCATCTGACCAACTCAGGAACAATAGGAGGCTGGAGCAGGGGCTTTAAGCTGTGACTTTATTGCTTTTG
>JAWLRI010000995.1:822130-849554 GCA_034781795.1 Crypturellus tataupa | reverse complement strand
GATTGACCCAGAGATAAAAAATGCAATGCTGTGTTCCCAAACAGAATTATCCTTTGAGAGGTCATTATGAACAATAAAATCCAAGAAAGGAAATTGAGAATTAAAAAACAAAAATGTAAGTAAAACCTGCAAGCTAGTTTTTTCTTTTGTACTCTTCTCTGACACTTAGAAAGTTACAGGTACAATCCTGAGCTCCACAGGGCACTTTTACATAGTCAGATAATGAAATCAGTCACCAGTAAGGGATTCCCTGGCTAAAAGAAGTACCCAGGTAATGTGAGGCCATTTTATTCCCTTACAAATAAGTTATATCTAATGAGTGTGGGCAGCGCCTGGCAGATAGCTGACCCATTTGTGAGATGTCCGCACTGCTGCTTTGAGGGGCACTGTGGACCAAGTTGCTGGAGCTCCTGTGCTTCCCTTGAAGCTGCTTCGCTGCAGAGGCTCAGCCTTTTTGGATTGATCCCTATCTGCTGCACGGGTCAGCTAGCAGGTTGGTTTGAAGGACAGCTCGTTGGGTCTGCAGCGTCCCAGTGCACGGAGTGTTATCAAAACGCTGCATTTCCGATTCGTTTGGGTTTGGTTCGTTTGCCGTAGAGTTCTCGCAGCGAGGCTAAACATTACCCACGACGTGACTTAAATGCAGGGCTGCAAGAAAGGAGCAGAGCCCTTGGGGGGCAGAGAGAAGCGCAGCCAACAAGCACCAGTAGAAAGTGCAGCTGTCATGGAAGAGAGAGAAGTTAAAAAGGGAAGGGGGAAAAAAACCTTGACTGTCCCTCAGGGGCAAGGGCTGCTGTCGTTCCAAATGCCGACAGCTTTCCAAACCTAAACCAAAGCTATAAAATATGAAATATAATGAACAAAAGTTGGCACCCACCCATGTGTAGCTGTCAACCTAATAAAAACAAAACTATCTGGCAGCTGGCACTTAGGTGCGGGGAGATGCCAACTCTAGACTCCTGCAGAACAAGCCTTGCCTTTGCCTTCCACTTTTGAAGGTTTGCTTGATTTTTTTTTTTTTTTTAAACTGTGCAGCCAGCTCAGCTCCCATATGTAATACAGGAGGACAGGGAGAGAAATGGTACCTCCACACTGAGCCAGGTGTGGGGCAGCCAAGAGCATCTCTGAGCAGCGAGTCCCTTAGCCCTTTCCTGCCTAGGGAGGTTAAGCAGGAAGGGGGTGATGGAGGCAGGATCCTAGCACATGTTCATTCCATGTATCATTTATTAAGCACCAGCCAAACTGTTGAGCTGGTCAAGGGAGACAGAACTGACCGTCTTTTGATGTGGATCATTTGGAGATTTGATGGTGCAAGGGCATACCTCTAAACTGGGACTTTTTTGAGATTAATTTTAGGAAATTGATAAAAAATGATTTCTGTAAGCCATCTAGCACCTAGAGGTGGGGTTCATGGAGGAGAGGACATGACCATTCATTCCCAGTATTGTTGCTGGGGCAAGTGTAGGGTCTTTCTTCAGTAACTAGTAATTTGGAACAGTTAATGAGGTCAGTAGGTGAAAGCAGCTGATGCTGAGGTCCCTCCATCTCCATTCTATAGGAGTCAGGGACTTTACTCTGGAATAGCTTTAGTCTGTGATTTGGAGCAGTCTGAAGGACCAAGCACTGATATGGACTTGTTCCACAAGGCACTGGGGCACACTCGGTACGCACCTGGTGTAGAGCCTCTCATTCACGTGTGGAAGAGGCAAGCTGTGAACAACAGCGACATGTGGTACATGGGCATGAGTAGATGACTCTGCAGAGCTGCACTACTGTGCCAAACTGAAACACCAGCATAGACACCAGTGAGGTGTGCACAATTGTTAGAGAATATTTTAAGAGCAGGACATGGGGAGTAATCAGGTTGCAACGCTCTTTGTTTTAACCATATGATCCCCAGGGAGATTGGTCCTCTTCTACATCTGAGAAACTCTCTAAGGTTATGCTAGTGGTGTGGGAGAAACTGTAGTAGAGCCAGGCCTTTAATTCTGAGTCTCAGGATACTCTACCTGCTCTGTGCCCCCATGCTTCGTGAATAAATAACCATCTGCAATCATATACAGTAAGATTGCTTTGCATTTTCTCTCCAAACTCCTGTTCAACATACAGATCTACCTTGAATGTCTCTCTCACTCCTCACACACAGATTGCTCGGTGGGGCCTCCTGTGAATCTCCTTCTCTGTAGGTTAGAAAGTATTTGTTCATTTTTATGAAGGGCGGCCTCTCGATATTTAGTGCAAACAGAACATCCCTCAGGCACCTGACATTCACAGCAAACAGACAAGTCTTTCGGTAAATGACAGTGCTCCAGTAGAGTGGAGAAAGCAGTTGGTTACAAACATTCATGGGCAAAGAGTGAAGCTTTCCGTAGTAGGGACAACATGCTCCTGGCTGGGCGCAGCCTCCTCGGCTCCTCTGCCAACAGGCTCATCCATGCTTTGAGGGGCCGAGGGTTGCCCTTGTTTTTAACAAGATAGTTTGCGAGTCACCCCTCTCTGCCAACTTTCAGACCAAACCAACCAATGCCGGTTGTCCCACGGGATTGGGTGGTAGAAACCATCCTGTCCATCCAGAACAGGTGCCTTACACTGTCCACTGCTGTTTTCCTGTGATAACCTGTACAAAACTGCTTCTCCTGCCATTTAACCTATTGTTGGACTACAAAATTTGCATTAAATGCTTCCATGGTAAGAGTATTTAAAAAGTCTGACCTTCATCGAGATTTTAAAGAGGACATAGAAGTGGCCACAGTCAGTCAGGGCACAGGTCATATAAAGCATTAGTTTTGTGCAATAAACTAGGCTTGGATTGTGTGAGGGATTAACACATGGGATAGAGAACTGCATGCCAGTGCTCAGATGTGCTGCCCCACATCAGAAGTGTTTCAAACTTTCATCCAGCCGAGGAATGAACTTCTGAGATTGAGGGAGGGACTCTGAAGCCAAGGCAATGCAGACAACAGAGAAGTAGGCAAACATGAAAAGGCTTCCTCATTCTCAGTGACATGTCTTCATTGTAATGAAAAATCACAACAATTTATACATTTTTTTCAATTTCTGCAACATGCATTGCCAATATAAGAGTCTAAAAACATCTCTCCTTCAATACTGAGTCACACCAGACTCCACTAGTGTTAAAGCACACTGGTAAACACACTTCTGCAAATTAGGTCTGTAGCTGATACGTGTTGCAATCTTGCAGAAAGAGACTTGCAAATTTAGTGTTTCTCAAATCTGATGGAAATACAGCATCAAAAGGATGGCTATGCACATTCTTTTTGCATAATGGCCCTCTCTCCTCTGACATCAATGCCCTATGTTCAGATGTGTGTGTGTATACATAAACATATATACAGAGAGATAGAGTATACATTTACTTCTCTATAGTTGCTCAAGAGCATTTGCGTGCAATCAGAGTTTTTTTTTGGCTTAAAGGAAATTTTCATTAAGTGTAACCTAGGCCAAGACGTGATCTATCATGGCTAACTTACTAATGGTTAGTCATGCTATAAGGAAATAGGTGTGTTATGTATTGTTTATCTACCTCTTATATGTAATTAAGATTGTAGTAGAAAGATTTGTTTCCATTTTACTCTTACTGCTAGCAGGTCTGCCTAATGTCTGCTTACATCCCTGGTTTATGTCACTCATTGCTATGGGGAGGCTTTTGGAGTTTGCTCTTATATTTTCACGTGTTCTCGTGTCTAGATAAAAAAGAAAAGAGCAAAAAGGGAAGCGTTTGTATAGCAAATGTTTTGAGATACGTTGAAAACCTTGTGGACGTACTTGCTTTTCTCTACCGACTCTTGAAGGAGACTTGATGACTACCTTGAACTGAATGGCAACTTCTAAGGGGTTAAATTAAGGTTAGTCTTGACCATAAAGACTTTCTTAGACACAGTCTAGCTGAACCACCAGCTTCTTGGTTTAGGTGCCTGGATTGCAGACTGTAGCGTGGGGATGTGCTATACAGAAGGTTGGGTTGGACAACAGACTGGCTAATCACAACAGGCCCTTCTACCCTACGCTGACTTGGGTATAGGACCAGAATTGTCATTTGTGTGTTGCAATCTGGCACGGTAGTAGGAGAGAAGTAGCATCACCCAGAGAGGTGCTGTTGGGAGCTGCACATGGTTTTCCAGATAGGAGAGCTGCATATGGGGAGCGCCTGAACAATGGATCATTCAGGATGGTCCCTCTGGGACAGCACATGGGTTGTTTTGGCTGCAGAAAGAATCTCCTTTAGAGAAGATATTCTTTCTTCGCTCTTGAGAGAGGGAGACAGCAATGTCACTGAAACAATGCTTCAGAAAGACCTTCTAGGGAGGTTTCTCTTTAGTCTTATTTGAAAAGCTAGAAGTATTTTTTTCGTTGTTGTTTTTGTTTTAATGATACATTCTTGCAAGGATTCAATCTGTCATCAGAGGGTGTATAAAATTCCCTCTGACAATTATGGGGGTTCCACCCATAGATCAAAAAAAAAAAAAAAAGAAAGAGGGGAGCGTGAGGGAGAGAAAAGAGGAAGAATGAAAGAATAGTTCCTTGTCTATCAGCAGTCCAAGCTCAACAACTTCACCGTGCCAAAGGCTGCACAGCATGTAAGTTGTTGTGATCAGTCCCATCAGAAAACAAAATTGTTAGGAACAGCTCGAAAGATTTCACAAGGGCAGTGCTTGCACGCACCCAAATTAGTAGCAGGTGTCCTAGCCTATAGGATGGCAGTTTTGTGGTGGAAAAGGAGTCCTGCCAGGTCAGTGATAGAAGGGATATGTGTTCCCTTCTCCCCCTCCCCACCCTCAGCTTCCAATCCATGCTGCTCTGGCTTGGCCATCCTGGATGCTTTCTTGTCATCGACACTATCAGTAATGGTTTCCTTGCTTCGGGTATGAGTCGGGCTGTGCTCTGTGCCAGAATCCTTTGGAAGGAAATCATTCCGAGTCAGCCTAATGCCATAACAAGCTCTGCAACAGCTGCAGCAGTGATATGCTGGCAAGCTGTGTTGACCTTTTAAAATGAATAAAGAATGACTATTTCTACAGTACATATAACTCTTGTCCCAACCCATATCTGTGTGCCCAGACAACATAGGCATGCTGTTGAATTTGCAAAGAAGCATTTTTTATTTTTGTTTTTTTAATGTCAAATTTTATCTTGGACTGTAAAATTATTTTACAAGAAGTAATTCTCTGAAGTCTGAAGTCATGTTGCTCCATTCTAGAGGATGGCAAACTGAGGCACTGAAAGCCTAAGCCATTTCATAATGGCCATACACTATACTTACAATAGTCATGAGAAGAAACTGTGTCAGCTGGAAACTTTGTTTATTGGTGATCTTTTCCAGCAATCTCCAATTACGATGCTTAACAATCCAAAGAAAACCAAACCCAAATCTTAAAAATCTCCTCCATGAGTTTGCCTTGTATGCAACCCCTATTGCTACTCCTATAGGGCAGGACAGTGGAAATGTTTAGAGATCTTTGCTGCTGCTGCTATAGCATCTTTCCTTAGAGTAGAAAAACTGTACTAAAAACCTCTAGTTTAAAATGTTAAATGTTTACTGGAACATCTAGAATATAGATTTTGTGGACACTGTTTTCACCAAACTCATGATTACCGGTTAGCTTGGCTATCTCCATCGCTGGAGCGTTGCCAGAGAGGTATTTCCAAGGTCCTCAGTCCTACGGCATCCCAAAAGAGAAACTGCCTTGGAGTTCAGGGGCCTGAGCACACAGGAGTCTTGGATTCAGTAGTAGCTCCTCAAACTGGGATGCTCTATGTCCTTTTAAGTTTTAAATTTTGAAATGATGGGAGTTTTGTTTCAAATTAGAGCAAAAGCTCAGTATCAAGCTAGACTTTTTAGCAGTGAGCCCTCATTGATGAAAGCAACCTGAGAGCTCTCCTTTGTAAACTCTCAGCGCTGGTTTAGAAACCTGGAAACCCGGCTGCTGCTTTCTGCTCTGTCAGACATTTCCTGTATGACCTGAAGGAAAGCACTTATTATTTGTGTGCCTCAGTCACCCCCGAGGAAAAAAGAAACACGAGCACTTCTTGACCTCACCACTACAGTTTCTGTGAAAGTAGCTGGTACTCAAATTCTAGAGCAGTGTAGAGTTGTATAAATGGCATGGATATGTATTGATTTTTAGCTATTTTGGTGATGCAGTAGAAAAAAAATCCATCTATTAATCCAAAGCATAAGACCCACAAAGCCTATGGGAAATAAATACATTATTATTAATGTACTTTCATATTACATCTATTTTCAAAAAATGTTAATGAAGTCGTTGCAACTGAAGTGCCAGGAATGTGGGCTAATGTGGGCTTATTGAAGCTTCTATTTTCTACTGGGAAGAGGACAAGTTTAATGAAGTTTTCAGGATTAGCTCTGAACTAGCACAACGTTCAAAATTATCATCTTTGATGTTATCTCTCATAATATCTTCCAAATGAAAAAAAAATATATTTTTTTTGTTTCAAAAATCCCTCAATGCCTACAAAAACAGCAATAATTAAATTAAACATTTCTAAATTATTTGCGACAAAATGTTTCACTTGGAGAGAATTGCTTGTTTCCTACTCTCAGCAATTGTTATAGCAGACTTTCATCTCAATTCAGGATGCAGCTTTGGCTAAAATTTTGATTTGATTCTTTTTTTCCTGTCCAGTGTTAATGTCCACATAACAGCACAAAAGCTGTTTTTTTATGAAGATGCACTAAAATCAAGGCTGTTGTCAATGAATCATGAAGGCAGGCTTGCCTGTTGAGGTTTCCATAATTCTCTATGAAAACTCTTATTTTCTACCTCACTCTGTACAGACAAACAATGGACGCTGGAGACATTGTGGTCCATATGGAGTGGAATGTTGAACCCAAGCCAGATGTTTGTAAACCTTAACTTTGAAATGTGGCACAATACCACAAGCTGTCAAGTTGTGTAAAAGCTTAAGCAAAGACAAAAACAGAACGTAATATTTACCAGATGAGATTTCTCTGTAATCTTGTTGGAATTTTGGGAGTATCCAACTTTCATGGATTTCGAAATGAGCCCTCTATCTTTTTTTTTTTCCTCTCTCCCTCTCTTATGAAGAGGGACAGAAGTAAAAAAATAAATAAAAATAAAAAAACATGTCAATAAAAGGGAAATACTTGACATGGGCAAACAATGGACTTAAAATGTCCTCAGGCAATTTCAGATGGGCATATATTTCTTTGAAGAATGAATCCCATAGAACATTCACATTTTTGGCATTATATTTAAAGAATTTTCCTGAAAAAATATCTATTTCTGGAACAATTTACTAAATTGGTAGTAAGTAGGACAATACCATAGTATTAACAAAATTTTTCATAATGCCTGAATTATTGCAGTGACATATGTTAAAATGCTGCAGAGCTATCCAACATATTTTACATCTTTTGCCAAAAATAATTTAATTCATCCATATAAAGAGATGAGTAAAATATTTCACTACTTGAATTAAAGACATACGGCTCAATTAATCCAGAAATAAAATACTAGCTCAGGAGTCTGAGGTGACTTTTTTTGTTCCTTCTGCTGAAAAACTTATCTTTGTTGGTTTTCTGTTATCTTTGGCAGCCTATGATATTTCCAAGGTGCTAATCTTTACAGCAGGCTATTACATTCCCATTATAGAACAACCTCTTCACCTAGCCTCTTCACTCACTACTTAAAATTGAAGGTCTGACTGTAGACAGGATTCTAGGGCTTTTTGCACTGCTCAGTTGCTTTGAGGGGAGCTGGACCCTGGCTAAAGATAACTCAATGGGTTCCTCTCACCACTTGGTAGCAGTATGAAGGGGAACTTCAACCTTCAGAAAGGTAATTGCTCCAGAGCCTTGGATTAATTGTGTGTGTGCTGGGAAGACCAACCAGTATCTGCCATGTCTCAGCTGGCAGAAGATCAGGGGGTGATTCTGTCCAGTTGGCATCATGTATTGAAGCCACTAGGCTGCCCAGTATCACCCTGCTTGGGACTGGCTAGGATCGCTCTGAAGACTCTGGGATTTCTCCAGTACTTGACACACCTCCCCTATACTCACGTTTGCTGGAGGAGAGAGATGCGCAGCACATATATTGTGGTGATGAAAAGAATGTTTGTTGGAGTGACTGAATTGAGGCCAGCAATTCTGTCCTTCTCAAAATATTCTCAAGATCCAAAAAAAGTGAATGCATAAATCTGCAAAGAATGATGGGCTATTTTGAGGGTAACTTTGGAGTTACAAGAACATCCCAACATCAAGAAAATGGTTTGTGTGCATTCTGTTGAGTCTCTGCTAGAAGACAAAAGGGAACAGTGTCTTGTATCACTTTACACACATCAGAGTCATGGAGATTGTTGTTTGTGTTGTTTCGTTTTGCTGTTTGTGCCAACAGCAATTGAATTTAAGGACTTCATTTTCCAGGAAGTCTTCATCCAGCTACTGAATCTGTGTGCACATCATTTGCATGGCCAAACAATAGACTGTAAATGTACAAACAGTATTTGTGTGCACAAATCAAGTCATTAGCACATGAGATAATTTGCATTGCAAATTGAGTGCCAGGCTTTCAATATTTGGCTCTCATTAAGCCTAAGAGACAGAAGAGAAGAAAGAAATACAGAAGTCTTGAAACTTTCTTTTCTGAGCATAGTAAAATGTAGTTTTAAAGACATCTTTCCAAGGTGATTTAGATGCATGGCAAACACGGGCTTTAGTTATATATTCATACCAACCAACTTCAGGAAATCAGAGGTCCAAATCTGATAGCTAAGTTGCTTACGAAGTCAGCACAGAAGAAGATGCAGCTCCAGGTTGGTTATTCAAAGCATATAAATTAGATATCTAAAACAGCCAAAAAGGTACAATACATTGACTGCTTTGCTTAGTATTGTTTTGAACCAGTAGTGAACTACAAAAAAAAAGGCCGGCCTCCTCTGTCCTCTCCCCAGCCAATTTGAAGGGATCTATTAATAACTGACTTATAATACAGGTCAACAAAGCATATACACATCAGGGGTGAACATCTCCATTCAAACACTGCAAGGCTAAGACTTCAGTTTGTTGCTATTAAATCAGACATGAGCAAGTGAATAATGTAAGCATCAGAATCTTCTAAGATCAACCAACAGCTCAGAAAGTTTTTCAGTACATGGCTGTGGCATGAAGATTTCCCTTGCTCTGAATAAACAGTAGCTTCCATTTTCCCTAGTAGCTGCTAGTTTAAAATTTTAATAAAAGTTCCCACATAGCAGTCCCAAGTTCTTGGGTAGGATTTCAGTTGGAAGAGTTTCCTCCGTTATTTGCATGGTCTTTGTTTGAATGTTATTTGCTTGAATCCTCTCCTAAAGATCCCCCGGTGGGAGTTCTAAACGCAGAATTCTTGAAAGACTTCAGCCTGTATTCTGCCTGGAAAAAATGAGTGTTTGCTGAATGATCAGTAAGTCATACGTGATCACCAAGCAGTTCACTTCTGTTGCTTTTAGTGAAAACAACTTCTGGAAATGCCTTGTCTCTAGGAAAAGGTTTGGATTGCCTTTTCTGGATGTGCTCTCCAACAGGCGGGCCTTGTCAGATTGGATCACACCCCTGTTCCCTCTGCCTCAATACAGAAAATCCCTAATATTTTTGCAGGAAACTAAGGAAACTCTGATTTCTGAAGGTCAGATGTTTTCCTTGAAAAACATCTCATACCAGTCCCTAAAAGAGAAGGTAAACCTGGGCATAAACCCCAAAACAAGAAAGTCAGCAACCCTACCAGAAGTTATATGTTACTGGTGGTTGTTGATAGAAGATAAACATTTGAAATCAGAATAAGGTTATCATTTGTCTCAAGATTAGCTAATATGGCTTGTGCTTAAAGGATATATAGAAGGACATTGTGTATAGAGGTAAGGTGGAAGGAAAGCTGTAGTAATACCTTAAAAAATCAATCGCTACAAAATGGATTGTTAATTTAGACTTGTTTTCTTAGCTGCCTTTTTTTTTAATACAAGACTGAGAGAGAAGATGCATGAGATGTAATAATTACCCATCAAGACTTGACTTTTTAAAAAGGAAAAACAACAACCTGAAAACAGAAGTTGTGAGGACAGGGGAAAAAGAGGGAATGGAATTCATTTATTCAGTGCTGGTATTAAGGGAAAACCAAGGTTAAAAAGGAAAAAAAAAATCATGTCTTTGCAAAGCTCTA
Source organism: Crypturellus tataupa (assembly GCA_034781795.1). Lineage (NCBI taxonomy): Eukaryota > Metazoa > Chordata > Aves > Tinamiformes > Tinamidae > Crypturellus > Crypturellus tataupa. The sequence goes on along the minus strand of JAWLRI010000995.1, from coordinate 839,361 downwards.
ATAGATATGCCAGATCCTCTCTTTTGCTTTCAGCAATTGTGGTGCATATTGTTGGCAGTGGTTCAAAGAAATGAAGTGTTCGTTCCCTGGGAATTGTCTTTCACACAAAAAAAAGTAATTAGGGGAATAAAAGAATATGATGTATTAGAAAATGGGAGCCATAACAAAATACCAAGTAAGCTGCCATGGCTAATTCTTCTTAACATTCTTTTAACTGCTTTCAAAACTTGTAAGTGCATCCCAAACATTTCACATTTTCAATCTAGCTGAAAAATTCTGTATGGTCCATCTGATGAGGGCAGACATGTCAAACATCTAAGCGCGGATTGTGTGTCCTAGTGACAAATATGTTCCCTTGGTGTAGGAAAAGGGCCAGAAGGTACAAAGGGAGAGAGAGTAATCTATTTATAACTTTTACAATGCCTTGTAAGAGGAGATCTTGGGAACTCTTCTCCTGGGGTGGCTGATTGTGCTCTCTCTGATGTGGACTCCGCTAAGTACGGGGAGGAATCCTATTACTGACCACTACAAAGAACTGCGTGGTTTAGTTCAGAATATAAAATTCATATTATGAATGCTGTATGGGGGTGGAGAGGGGAACGAAGTAATATTAGCCCTCTGAAGAAGAGGAGACTGTCATGAATAATGCAACAGTGGCTCTCCGTGAGTCACACAAATGGATCGAATTTAAGATTCCTTTCCCAGTGATAAGGTCATCCATAGGGATGCTTTGCATTTCTGTAGCACTTCCCAGGTACAGGTCTCAAAGTACTATGACACTATGACTAGGACAGAGATTATTATAGAGCCTCAGAGATTGGCATATTTGATATATCAACACCCAAAACCAAATGGGGGGAAAGGACAAAGAAGGGAAGGAAGGCAAAACAGAGATGACCATTTAGTTGGCACAGACTGGGGCAGCATACAGCCTAGCTCTGACCCTGGGTTTGTCCTTTTGTTATTGGGCAAATGTTCTTTCCCCTTTGACTTCCATTAGTGGCCTTGTGGCCAGTGCTAAGGGCTGATCCCGTTAAAACCTCCATGGCTTCTCCAGGCTCAGGTTCTACAGCTTTCCCCCTCATCTTCTCCTTGAAATGCTGAGTTTTACCATACGTCAGAAGTCTGCAGTTTCTTACCATGAGCATTTACAAGGGGAAATCTTCAGGATATCCATAGATGATCCGATAGCTTTTGTTTGCCCAGGCTTTGTCTTAATGCTAACATCCGTGTCCTTGAAGGATGGATGGAACTTACATCAGTGACTCTATCCTCATAAAGGGTTTTTTAAAAAGTTAGGGAAATTTGGTATCTATAACAGCTGCTGTATCCTTGGAGCTATCAGTGTCATTAGCAACGATTTTGTCAAGGGACATGGTCCAGTCTTGCATGACACCATGCTGTGAATAGCAAAGCTAGATCTTAAGAGCATCTTTTTGCACCCCAGCCATTTCCTGCATGGGCCTCATGGCCCATGGTGTCTCTTCCAAGTGTCTCTTTTGAACCTTCACAGGTAAAGCCTCCGGGAGAGCAGCTCCCTTGACACCTCGGCCATATCCTGGTGGCCTCTCATGATGGTGGCCAGGGGAAGGCAGGCAGGGCTGCCAGCTCCCCTCCCAAGGGGCAGAGTGCCCTTGGGCCAGACTGACCACTGAGATAATGTTGAGCCAATCTCCTAGTGCCAATTTCTGTCCCCTCAAGATGCAGAAGCCAGTAATATCAGAGCATGTTTGCTGCTCCACTGATTTCACTCTAACAAGCACTAAGAGCTCAATGCTGGATGAAGAAACTATGACTTGCTAAGAGAAAAACATAACTTCATGGGCTGACAGAATGGACCTCATCAGAGTGCCATCAGCTGTGGCCCCAGCTGCATGCTGATAAAATTTTTCTGTGTGTTTGGGTAGAAAATCAGAATTTCTTCTTTTTTATTTATTTTAAAGCTTGTGTTAACAGGACCATTAATAAAATGGTACCACACTTTTAGGTTAAAAAAAATCCTTGATGGTCTCTGCTAATGCCATCTGCAATGGTTCATAGCTTTGTGAATAAAGGATATCAGCCTCAGAGTAGATCATAACTTGCTTCTTCCCAAGGAACTGAGTCCCTAAGACAATTTTACTAGGAATAGCTTTTGACCCAGGAGAGAATGGTAAGTAAACACTAGTAACACAATGTGCTTTAGAAAAAACAGTATTTTTCTGCCCCTTGATCTCACTCAGTCTTCAGCCAATTTTGGCAGGTACTGCTGTATTAAGTGGTCAGTACCCCGTAGTGGTCACACACTGTTTTACTGGAGGCCTGACAGCAACTATACGAGAGAGAAAATTAACCCCTTGACTCCAGTGGCTACAATGGATCTTATTGCCCAGAGCAGAGAATGCATCAAGAATTTCTAGCTCTCAGCCTCGTGGGGTTAATGGCAATCTGTTGCTGATTTCCCTGGACAATCAGAGTAGCAAACACTGGGCTTTTTAATGAGCCCCAGAGGACAACACTGGCACACAAGGCTGTGAAGATCTGGACAAACCAGGGAAAAGCAAAACGAAAACAAACATGGACGTTTATTTTCCTAACTCACCAGTTGCAAACAAAATTTCATTTAATAAACCATGAAATGATTCACAGAGTTTCTGTATATTATTGTAAGAGCAGCTGGGTAATGTAAAAGTTACTTTCCCTCCTCTTTGTTATGCCGTCCCATATCCAGTTCTCATCCAAACAAAGCTGTATTTATTTATGTGTTAATATATTTATCATCTTACTCCTTTCCATACTTTTCTGAAATGAGTCTAGTTGTGACTTGAGTCATCATCATGTGTAGGTGATCCAACACAGAGCAAAACCATAGAATGGTTGGGCTGGAAGGAACATCTGGAGGTCTTTGGTCCAACCCCCACTCAAAGCAAAGCCAACTTCAAAATTGCATTAGGTTGCTCATAACAGAGCTTTTTTTCTGGCCATGGAATGGGTGAGATTTTCTGGTGAACCTGTTAAAGAATGCAGCTAGCTGAGCTTGTTTGCTTTTCCTTCCCCCATATCTGAAACAAATGGGAATTTACCTAAATGTTTTTCAATTATCCTAAAGGGAAAAAATCAGCAAGTATTTCCTATATCAGGAAATTTTCACAGAGGAACCCATAAAAAAGTGCTGAATTTAAGCATGTGCTTGAGTCCCACCGTGGAAAATGAGCACATGCTTTGAGTTAATCTCCTGCTGAAGTACTTTCCTGATTCAGGATGACATACTGCTTTGTACAATTTTTCTTTTACGCATCCTTGATGCATACATAATGCTTGGTACCTGCTTTTTACTGATGCCCCTTGTTTTGTTTTTGTTCCTTGATTGGATGAATGTAAACTAGTGGAAAGGGCAATAAATCAAAAGACATTTCAAGATGGCAGAGAAAACCCTGTCAATGCAAATCTGTACGCTAACACAAGATATCTGCAAGACCTTTCTGGCTTTCAGTGAACCAAAAATTGTATAGAATGAATTCTTGAGTTTCCATTCATCATATGTTCACACAACTTGTAGTATTTTATTAAAGCTGGTTTTTAACAAGCTCTCATCAGGACCAATGAATGTCAGCTTTGTCTCACATGTTTTATAAGTTTGCTTTGAATTATGGTAGAATAATTAGTTGTTTTCGAGCATAACGTTATTAGATTCTTATTTCTTTCAGGACTTCCCTCATTGCCAAAATGAAAAACACCTATTTAAAACAATACAATTACCATTGCAATTATATTTAATAATTTTAATAATTATTTCTAGAATCTATCAGCCAGCATCTCTGAAACTTCCCCGTAGGAATAGATCAATAGCTGTGTTTGTAACCATTCTGTGTGCTTGAAACTGTGAGATATTGATCTGATTGCAAGGTGCTACTGAAATCTAGCCCAGTACATCTGGGCATAGGAGATAGTAGGAGAGATAGTCCTGTACTCCCTTTTTAAGTGGATGCTAATCCCATTGGTCTGAGAAATGAAGTGGAAGGGAATTGCTGTGATGTGGCAAATTCAGATAAGCATCACCTAGGCAATAGCACCTGTGATTTCATGCACAATGGCAAATGAATGACCAATTAGCAAGAGGGACAGTGTAATGTGACACTATAATTATGCTCATTAATGGCACTGCAGGGTTATATCTCCACTCAGTGGTTTCTCTGTTTTGGAAAGGAGTACAGCACAGCTGAAATGCAGAAATGAGAATGGTTTTAGTAGGGATGAGAAAAAAGAAAGAGTTCAGGAGAGTGGTAGCCAGTCAAAAAACAGAAATCCACATACTAAAAGGTCTGTGAAAGGCAATTGTTGTCAGTAGATTTGAACCACTGGTGGTTTTCTACTCAGGAAGCATGTAATAATCTGGGGACTCAGTGGATAAGGTTAAGAACAGCAGAAAAAGACTTGGCCTCCATCATCACGTTACAGCATGTCTGTCCTTTTACAGCAGACGACTTTTCCCTACTTCTCTCTGAAATACCTTGCCTGCACAAACTCAATAGATCATGAGACAAAATGGACCAATAGTTTAATCCAGTTTTACCCAGCAACCAGCTCACTGACTTTCACCTGATGCCATTTACCTGGAATCACAGCTCATGTCACAGTTTCCTTAGGCAGTTTCCATCTGTGCTGGTCGGCAGAGACCACTCTCTGCCCAATGGACTGGGATCAAATGATGTGAGGACACCGCTGGAGGCTTCCAAACTTTGTGAAGGGCTGCAGTAACCTTCACAATTCTCAGTCAGCCAAATGACAACGAGAAAACTTTTCTCGCTCTCCATGTTCACCTTTAATTTAATTTTTAAATATTTAGTAAACACAGTTGTAGGGCTTCTCATTAACTTTGGAATCTTATAGTCATAATTTTTGATACACAACATTACTTACCAATTAGCTTGTCTTGTTCGTTTAAATTTCTTCGCTCATATTTTAATGGGAGCTAATGATGCCTTTGTTGACTTATTTAATGTTATGTAAATGTGGCTATAAACTGTGAAGGGTTTAAAGAGCAGCTCTTTTTTGCTTACTCGTCAGTTTTCAGAGAACGTTTGGCATTCTCACAATCTGCACACATCACCCTGATTAATAGGAGTAACTAAGGAGGCAAATAATAATAATTTTGTAAGATAAGCAGCAAAAAGTATTCAGTGTGAAATGTGATTTTGCCTCTTTACTGATGATTACTCTGTCCCCTTTTTTTTCCTTTCATTTTTTTCTCTTTGAGCCTAAGGGGACTTTGTGAAAGCTAATCTAGTTTATCATGATATTAAAGAACTGCTATATATAGGTAGATGTAGAGATGCTAATACAATCAGGTCATGAGCTCATGAGGACACCTTGTTTAATTTTGCCACACAGAATGAAGCCACTCAGATGTGTAGTTATACATGGACACTTGGCTGATTTTAGTTCAGTGCACAGTTCATGTTAAACTGAGATACTAACACATGCATGCTATGATTATATGAAAAATATATACACAGAAACTCATGTATGATACACTCACACGTACATAGGTTTGTACTAGGTAAATATAGTTCTCTATTAAAATATATTGTTATTAAACACAGCATTTACTCTAAGAAGCATTTCTGACATCAGGCGCTCTGAAGAAAGCAAAGCAGCACATCCAGCACCTCCTTGCTTCTCTAGAACTTGGTGCAGCTTCTTTGCCTCCTTTCCACCATGTTTTAGTGGCTACTAACGATCAGTCAAAGGGGATTCTTAGAAACTTGGAGAGAACCAGCTGGCATAGCTTGGCCTCGGTTACAGCTACAGCATTGCATGTAAAAGCTGTTCTGATGGCTAAAGAGTCAGAGATAAGGAGCAGAAAGGCTTAGGAAACTCTTCAGTGAGGAGTTTGTAACCAAATGAGCCCTGGTTTCTCAAATCTGATGATAATGCTTTGAAAATGCACTTCAAACATATTGTAGAAAATTTAAATATTTAAATATTCATTTATTCTAATTTTCCTTTTGATAGGTACCAACCACTACGCATACATTTTAGCAACTACGAAGATCTACAGAACACTGTCTATCAACGTGGATTTTTAGCACAATTCACTATAAATTAGGAATGATTTTCAGCTCTTACCAGTGTTTCAGGAACTCTTTTAAGAAGTTCGTTGTTTAACATTTGGAGACTGAGAAGGAGCACCTCAAACAATGAATGAACATCTTATACCTCCTATTCCAATACAGATCCGTTCTAAAGGCTGGCGAGCATGTTCTTGTCTTTCTCTAGAATAGATGCTCTTTTTATCAGTGTTAACTTACTCAGATGACAGTAAAATAGTACGTTCTAGATAAACTCTTACAAATTCTACAGGATTTTGACTTAAAAATCAAGCAGATGTGATTTTCAAATTACCTACACATTTAATATGATACATCTAATAGCAAAACACAATATTTTGTTGTTAGACTGTGTCCTGCAGCATTTTTTTCAAAACTTTTATAGGTTTCTAACTCTAGTAGACATACCATAACGAAAACAGTATCAGCATATTGCTGTGCCATACTATCACTGCTAGAGAAACAAGTTTAGTGGAAGAAATGTCAGTGATATTATAATAATGCTATCTTTGATTCCAAGTAAATTGTTTCTCAGATTTTTGCTTTCTTACGACAATTGTCCTTTCTTTCATATGCTCTTTCAAACGTGCTTTTTGCTGAGGATGTTATTTTACTGATCATTGAAAACATATCTTATTTTTTGATTTAGAAGGGTAAGCAACAAATACATCTGCATATTTGATTACCAGAAGTGTTGGTGTAGGTATGTATTCTTTTCTTTGCTTAATTGTTTGGTGTTGAGTTCAAAAGCTCTTGTCAAATGAGGAGTGGTGCTATTAGGTTGAACGGTATGAAGTGCATCCTAACAGCGCCCATTTGCAGTACTCATCACTCTTAGGCTTTGACGCTCATCCAAAATGAGTGATGCTGAATCTTTTGTATCATATCCCAGCACTGTCCTTATTGAAGAGGTGGCAAATTCTCAAAACCACTTTGTCGTAAGTAGACTTCCTAAGTTGTGTTGATATATTTATGTCTCTCATGAATGCAGTAGAAGTCATACTGGTGTGATATTCAGTCCTATAATTACTGGGAACTATTATCTTGCAACCTTTGTTTTCTTTTATTTGTTTATCAAGGACACAGGGCGAATTGTTGTATGTCGTATGTTTTTGGCAAAATTCCCTTTCAGTTTACAAGCCCATTGACTTCTTAGGTGTTTCGCAGATGAAAGGTGGATTTCTCTAACTGCATTATTAAAAGTTAAAAATTCAAGGTGCGTGAAAAGAACTGAGCATGCTAATAATGTCTGCAAAACCTGAATGCCTTTTAACGGGAGTGCTACTCCAATGAACCATCTATAACTGACATTTAAAATATATATCTATTCCTTCTGTTTTCAAATCCAGAAGTTGAGTGCGTGAAAAGAGTTTTTTTGCAAAATACCTTTCACTCATAATAGGTATTAAATTTTATGGAGATTACTATTATGAATTCATGGTGCATGGTCTCATTGATTAAGATGGCAGAAGAAGGCTTAGATATTAGTGCCTGTAGTGCCTCTGTGTTGACTGTAAACAGAAGTTAGAACTACTGCTTCTTGTTTTCAGATGAAACTCATTTTATCCATCTCCACTGCCAAGCAGTCACTGGCAGCCTTTTTTTTTTTTTTTTAACAGAGTGCTGGTGCATGATGAGAAGTCAAGATTGTTTAGCCCACAGCTGAAAGAAAAATGAATTATCAGGACTGTGATCAAACATGCAGATTTTGTTTTGCAAGGTCCTGGAAGTTCACCTAAATTCGGGTCAGTCCTCAGAATTTTTCTTCTTCTCCAAACTTGATCTAAAGTATCTTAATCTCAGAGTTTTTCAAAGTAGAGCAAAAAAAAAAAAATCATGAAAACAGAATTCTGTCATGAGACTCCTTCTAGCTGCTCCTGCTGAGGCTGAAGGAAGGGTACATTTTCTTGCAGGCAGGTAGAAGTGAGAGTATATTATAAACACACACTCAAAGCACAGAGACTGATAAAAAGACTAAAATGAAAAATCAACCAGTTATGCTGTCAGTGCTGAACAAAGTCCTCTAACCTCCTTTATTTTTCCATCCCTTGTTTGCCTACTTCAACACAGAATTCACTTGTTGTAGTGATTTACATTAATTAAATTGTGAAAGGATTATGCATTTCTTGCGCCTTACCAAAGCTGGAAATAGCCTGTGATTCTAAAATAAGCTGTGTTCAGTGTATATACTAAAAAGACACTATTCAATCTTACTTCTAATTTAGCAGAATTTAGCAGCTGAGATCTACAACGGGCCTGTATGCTTCAGACCCAGCCCTGCTTAGCCCACTCCATCTGCAGTTGCTGGCAAACGAAACTAGAAGCCATTAAGAAAGCTAATGCTTAGCCATTTCTGTTGATGGATTCAGCACTAGAACAATATTTTGCAGGGAAGCCGGACAAAAATGCTGTTAGTTCTCATTAGAGATGGAAGAACTTTGTGAAGCTAGAGGTTTTTGCAAATCAATCATATTGCTTTTTAGGTACGCAAACTGAGTCTGACTTCACAAACCACTTTTTTTCCTGTCATTGCATTCTCTGGGGGGTTTCCCCTCCCCAAACCATGGATGATTAATAAAAAGAAAAAAAAATACAAATGTTTTTCTAGCTCATGGAAAACCTGTTCCTTGTGCTAGCAAAAAAACCTAGACCTTGCAAGCAATAGCGTAGGCTCTTTCACATATTATAATTTTCTTTTAATTTCTGTTTTTCCCAGTTATTTTCCCTTCTTATTTTCCTTTGAGGTTACTCTCTGTTCCCTGCTGTGTGTTAGCCCAGGTCTTCTTTACACCCGTGCTCTCCTCCATCACAAATAAATTTCCCATTGAGGTCTTCCATTTTCCAATGGAGGTCCTCCATTGATTTCCATTTGAGCCCAGTTTTCATTTCCATTTTGTTCATATAAAATGAGATTGTGCTTTTGCTAAGACTTAGGGGTCATTACGAGCCATTGTAACAAGGCCTCCATGGGTAAAGTATATGTTTTCCATCCATAGTGCTGTTGTTATAGCTGAGGACCCAAACCTCCAGTAAGGGGAAGCTCAAGGTGCTGCAGAGCGGAGAGGTAAATACCAGACAGATTTACTGGGGGTGTAACAGGCCTTTGGAGCCCATAAGACTCCTCATCTTCTCCTTTCCACAGTGCTGGCAGCCCCACATTCCCTACAACGTCTCCCTAGCTGCTCAGTCCCATCAGCCTGATGCAGTTGACTGGCCTGTGACCAGCGCATCTGGCACAGGGGCTCCTAGAGAGGGAAAGCGTTGTGAGTGCCTGTTGTTTTCCTCATCTCTTGACACACGCCCCTCCAAACTTCCCCGGGGGATCTCTCCCAGGAGGGGAGCATGCCTGTCTCTAGTTTATCTTAGGCAGGCTCCATGCCATCCATTGACATGAACCTTGCTTATCTGCTCCAAAAGCTTAGCATGTAGGCGGCTAGACAGGAGGAGGAGAGGAATGGACAGGCTCTCTCGTGATGCCACTGGCTCATGGACATGCAGCTCAACGTCCTCTTGTCCATTTCCATATCTCCTGCAGCAGCAGCCCTTAGGTGTTGCCTCTCCTGAGTCGCCAATGCAATGCACCTCCTGTTCCGTGATAGCACCAAGCACAAATTGTGGAATGTCAGGTTCGAACATGCTTCAGCTTTGCTACATATGCCGTTAAATATTTATTCTGAGTGTATCTGTACCATTGTGTGATTAAACCCGCTCCATTATTCACAGCAATAGATTTGCTTATCATAATGACATGCTGTCTTTTGAGTATTAACTCTCATCTACAATTTGTTGTTTGAGTTTTTGCTCCCTTTTAAAAGCTACCAAGCTATAACAGATTGTTCCTTTACTGAATGAGCTGCTGCTTGTAAGTGAGCAATCAGTGTTATTGCAATAAATGAAATATTCTTTGGGGCTCAACAAAACACTTGTTGGGCTGAAACTAATCTGTAGGAAATGAATGGTGTTAGTTAGTTCTCGAGAACACCAAAGACACTCAGTTCGCATTAGTGTTTCTGACAGCGCCAACATAAATGCTCTAGTCACTAGGATAGAAAGCTGTTATTGTTATCAGATGAGGAATAATGCATATAATTCAGAATTATTATTTAACATGGAAATAACAGGCTACAGAATGCACTCCAAAAATCTAGTTAAAATGAACAGTGGATGCTCTTTAGTGGTAGAAGAAACAGCACTGTCAGCCAGGGGCCACATTTCCCCAGAATACTCAACACCCAAATTTGTCCCCTGAAGTCAGTGGTAGCCAGTTGGACTCAGCACCCTTATAAGTTAGTGCAAAATCTGATTTATTGAGTGGCTGTCTTGCTTTGCTTTGTGAGTTTTTCATTATTATTTTTGCAAGTGAAGGCAGGCTGACAAGAGTCACCCTCCTGAGAATCATGAAAAGAGCCGTCTTTGATAGCAAAGCTGGCCGGCACTGCCATGGCCCCAGAACTTGAAGAATGCTGCACCGCTTTTAAACCTCATCATTTCCCAGAGACCACCATGCAGCTTTATCATAAAACTTTGATTGAAAACATGCCACATCTTTCATACTACTCCACAGCCCATCTTTGGCCCATTTAGCGCAACTTCCTGGACCACCACTCACCTACAAAACACTATTTAGAAATGAACACTGCACAAATTGGGCAGTAAACCTGACAGATTCACTCCCACATTCCTTCTGCCAGTATGTTACGTGTTTTCTCTTATTTCCTGTTCTATGTTTCTCTCTATTTTAAAAAGGCCATCTTTAACAATAACGGATAAATTCATGTTTATAGGTTTTCAGAGACCAGAATTCCAGTTAGACTTTCCAAGTGCCAGTGAGAGCAGAGCTGATGGAGTGGCTGGAGAGCAGTGAGTCAGAGGACAGTCCTGCTTGACATGAGCCTCCCGTGGGACCTCAGCAAGTCTTTTGGACTCATAGTCAAGAGTATTGAGGCATTTACCTTTCATAGATATGGCTTAGATGAGACTAATTAGCCTTTTCCACCAATGCAAATGGGATAATAGTGCTTCCCTATCTCAAAACTATATCTTGAGGACAAGCAGATGGAGTCTTGGTGGCCCTGAATTCCTACAGTGTGGGCCAGATAAGGAAAGCATTAATGTGGGTAGTAAATGAGGAATGGACATTCTGTACAACCCTATGGGCGCTATTTAGCTCACCTTCCCCCGATTAGCTGTGCCAAAGCTGTGCCAAATCAGTCTGTGCGGCAGTTCCTATAGTCCCTGGCCAGGAAGCAGCAGCTCTGGTAGGTGATTCATCCTACCCACCCTGGGGGTCTGTGTGCCCCCGCAGTGGCCCGTGGGACACTGCCTCTAAAACGGCTAGCGAGGAAGCTGTTCGGATTGCCTGCCTTAAGTTAGTTATACGAGATGAACCCCACCGTCAATAATTAGGAGACCTGGACTCGTTTCTGACCATCTGCTGGGGTGAGAGAATCCATTTTCTGCCACCAGCCCCTATGCAGCTCTGAGCTAAGATATTTTTCCATTATAAACTTTTAGGCACAAAAGCAATTTGTAACTTAGAGGGAAAAAGACCTGACATTTTAAAGGCAAACTATCAAGTAAAATACACTGAAAGGATTATTATGTGCATATGAGCGATGAGGATTAAATGAGATATTTGTAAGTGACATATACAGACTGCTCATGGAAAATGATTGCTATGAGTAACATGAAAATTAGAACCGTACTGCACTTTGGCATGCTCTTGCTTTTGCTCCTATCTTTAAAGCTTGCTTTTATAGTATGGCCATCTCTGTAGTGCCGGCAGTATCTCTTACTCTCTGTTTCTGATGACACTTCCTCTGGACTCACAATGTCATTAGTTTATGCTAGCTTGTTTGTATCCTCATACAGAAGTCTCAGGACTGACCTGAACCCTTCAAAACATTTCTCACTTTTAGATGTCTCAGAAATTAATTGGCAGAATTTTGTGAGAGCAGTTGATGGACCGAGGTGCCTTTCTTTGGCCCCAATTCCATAAAAGATCAAAATACACCCCCTGTGCCTTCAAATCTCTGTGGTATATGCTCAGCATTTACCAATGTCTTATCTACCAGCCAAGCCAAAGTCAAGCAGGTTCCAGCTTTGTTGGGGAGAGAAATTTTCAGAGGTGCCATTACATGGACACAAACAGCTCTCTGTTTCCCAGATGTGCTACTTTCCACCCTCAGCCCATCCCTCCAAGTAAACAAATAATGTGTTTCTTAAACAGAAGGACCATGCTGGAAAGAGGACGAAAACCTCAGAGATGGGAGGTGTGGAAGAGTATTGTTACTAGGAGGATGGTGTCAGAGAAAAGGCAGCTGCATGGGCTCCAAACAGCATGTTTGTGCAAGGAACTTGCAGCATGGTTTAGTTTTGTTTTGCTATCTGCCATTGACTGTCACATTTCACAAGTTAAGAAACATGTTATTTCTTTGTTTATTTTGTCAGTCTTAGATAGTCTCTGGAGGGAAATTATATCACTGTTTCAGTGGAATAGATTTAATTTGTTTGTGTCTTGTTGTCTATAGCATCTATCTAACTACTTATCTCTGAAGTTACCTCTCAGTCAAAGGTTTTCTGTTTTGTTCACATTTTACAGGAGGGAATTTGCACTTGATTGCTTTGAACACTTTCTAAGTTTGGTCAGCTATCTCTGTATTTATTTTTTCTGTTCCAGTGAGAGAAAATGGGAATTTAAAATGTATAGAGCCAGCGAAGGTTTAGCTGTGATTTGTTTCTAATGTAGAGGAAAATTGCCCAAGTAATCTTATCCCATTCATACAACTAATATGGCTATGAGGCTCTGATGGGTTGAACAGTTAACACCATACAATATACCCCTAAGAACTGTGGCTTAAAAGATTTCTTGTTTTCCATCACACAGTTCTTGCTTTCGATGAGTACATTTCAGTTCCTACTCGTATTAATGTCCATGGGAGTTTTCATGGGTTTAAATGGGAGTAAAGTAAATTCCTAGTTTATAAACATAGACTAGAAACATTGTAGTTGTATTACATTACGGAGTTGAGGAGTGCCGCTGAGTAGCCATGTAAGGAAGAATATTTCTCATGGAAATAGGTTACAAAGTGAAACCTATTCTCATCTGCCAATGCAGATTGAGAATTTATAATCCTACTATGGGTATTTGTACAAGGGATATTGTGCATTCTTCAGCAGATTAGGGCTTGAAATGCAGAACAAATTTTTATTATAATATCTGAAATTTCAAATTTGAGAAGTCTGATTAGAAAAATAAGCTGGTCTGTGGCATACTGAGGATCAGATTGAATCAACATGGCAATTTATTTGGGCTTAATATCTATGGGGGTCACACCTCCACTAAGCAACATGAAAAAAAAATATTTTCACACACCAAAACATCAGTATTAAGAATAGGAAAGTGTCAGAAAACATGGGGAGATAAAGCATTAGAAGTATTATTATCTGTACCCTGAAAAAAAATCTGTCTCCTTGTCACCATTAGCACAGTTTTCATCTGCTACATGCAAAAATAGTTCTGTTTCCTTAATTTAAGTCAGTGTAAAGCACATAAGCAAGGTTTAATCCAGTCTTTGCAGAATTTCTCTCTATTCTGGTTGTCATCTTTATTCAAATATATCTTCTAACATTAGACCATACTCCTGCACATCTGACACTGAAAACATTGTCAAATGTAATTTCTTTCTTGCAGGACTCATTCTTTTGCAATGATGCCATAGTTAGCAGTTGGTTAAATTTAGGGCTTTCCTGGGAGTGGTAGATTTAGGTACCATCATCATCCTATTTTACTTTTTTTTCTCCTTTCTTTTTTTTTCCCTAAATATGTGAAATATTAAATGCTTCTTGTTGTTTATATGTTGGAATCTTCACACTGTTTGACTGCAATTCTGTTCCTGTGTCATCTCCTTATTTGCCACATCGTCACCCTTCCTTTGAATCTTCTGCAGATCCTATGATCATTGAATTTACATTCTTCTCTGGTCTGTTAATGAGTATATCGATTAATACTGGCTCCAGTATCAATCCCTGTGGGAGACCAATTGATACTTCTCTCTCTTTTGACATAAAGCCGTTGATGGTAACTCATTGGTTCCTAGCTGCTGGATAGATTTTTACCTTATTGTGTTATTATGCAGGCTGTGCAATTCTAGCTTTCCTGTTGAGTTCTTGTGCAGCACTAAACTAAAGGTTTACTAAAAATCCAACTATGTCACATCTGCCTTAATTAATTCAATTCTCTGTATGCTTGGGTCTACACTTTCGTTCACAAAACCGTGCCAGCTATTATGTAGTTCCACATCATCTTCACCATTTGTGTCAGGGTCCTTTTTCATAGAATCTTAGATTAATGTGGGCTGGAAGGGACTACAGAGGTCATCTGGTCCAAGGCTCTGCTCAGACCAGGTCTTCTTGAATCAGGTTGCTTGGGGTCATGTCCAACTGAACACTGAGCACCTCCAAGGACACTGATTCTACAGCCTCTCTGGGGAACCTACTCCAGTATTTGACCATCCTCTTATTAAGGGAAAACAAAGCAGAAACTTCCTTATATCTGACTGGAATTTGCCATGTTCCAAATTGTCCTGTTGCTGTGCACCTCCCAGAAGTATCTGCTTCCCCTTCATCTCTCCTCACACACCCTGCACTGCAGCCCCCAAGATACCAAGACTTTGCATTTGGTTTTGTTCAGCTTCATGAGGTTACCACCAGCCCCATTCCCCAGCCTGTCCAGGTCTCTCTTAATGCTAGCCCTGCCGGTCGGTTATTGATGGCTCCTCTCTATTTGGTGTCATCTGCAAACTTGCTGAGAATGCACTCCATCCTGTAAACACTAATGAAGATATTAAGCAGTATTGGTACCAGTATTGATCACTAAGGGTTGCCTCTACTTACAGTGTGTGGTGGTAAGAATTAACAGTATGAGTCAGAGTGGAAGGAGATCTTGCCTCATTGCTGCTGGCATGTGAATGAGAAATCTCAACATTTCTGAGCTCAGAGCTCTCAGGGTCTTCCAGGAGAACTGGGATGATAGTTGACAGCTGAATTTCTGAACAATCAGCTATTTGCAGGGACAAGAAAACCAATGCTGCCTTCAAGAACAGGTTCAATACTCAAACAATTATGAAATCTGAGCCTTTAGATATGGCAACAGATTGCTTTGCAAATTAGACCCTACATGCCTGAGCCCATCTTACAGTTCAATACACCATTTCATGGTACTGTCACATACAGGATCCAGCCAAATCAATGGGAATTAGGTAAAGCACAGACCGTTGCCATTTGTCAGGCTGTAAGGATGCATCCCTGGGTTGTCCATGCTTAGAGTTTTGCATGGGCCTGGTTTAGGACTGTAGGTTGGACCCACCAGACCAAGGGGACTACTCAAGATGTTCTTGCTTTCTTTCACAAGTGCAAGCTTGCCTCCTAGACCTGTTGCCTTATCAAACACATTCAGCACATTTTACATAAATATTTGTTCAGTCTGCAGGCTGCAATATTATTTCTTATCTGTCTTTCTAAGCTACTACAATCTAGGAAAGAGTCTCTTCTTAATGCATCTGACACAATAAACATTCATGCCCAATAACTGTGGCCCTGATTCAGTAAGAAACTTTATTCAGGAAGAGTGATTAAGCAAATTATATCTCAATGGAATCAATAGGACTTTGGCACATGCTGAATGTTTAAGCACATGCTGAAGTGTTTACTATTCAGCTCCTCATTTACTTCCCATTTAATTAAACTGGATCAAATTCTCAACACAAGTACATCACTGGAGTTTTTCCCAAAAGAGTCTTCCCAGTTTGCAATAATTGAAGAGTTGATCCAAGTCATCATTTTTACATAATGTCCCAAGTCAAGTTCTTTCCTTTTTCCAATTTCTAGGTCTCTTTCTGTCTATCTACTTTTTTTTTTTTTTTTTTTTTTTTAAACCTCCTAAGTGATAAACTATTCAAGGGAGAGATGCTGTCAGAGCAGCCCAGGGGGACACAGGTCTCATTAGTTACAAACGAAGTTCTGAGCCTCTGATAAATGAAATGAAACTTTTTTGTTATCATTGTTGTTCAAGTCTAAGCTGATATAAGCATCTCTGCTTCTCCTAATACAAGTAAAGATTTCTTTGGAAGTTTAGTGCCTCCACTCCAGATAAAAGCAAGTCATTTGCTTCTTTCATCATGTCGCTACTAATTTCCAAACAGTCAAAGCTGCTGCTAATTTATTTACTGAACACTGAAGCCCTGTTAGCAGGGGCTGCTACTGAAACTGCTTTCTGGCCTTCGGCTTTTGTTTGTTGACAGCCTGATTTCCCAGTAGGCCATTTCCACCTGTGTTTCTGTTGTTTTTAGTGCATGTCTTTCTTTCTTCTTCCCAGTGACTGTCTCCCAAATGGCTCCTGAAGGCTTTTCTCATCTTCCCTCGCTCTCTCATCCACTTCTCCCTCCCAGCTGCAAGGACTCTCAGCTCTGCTTTCAGTCATTCTGCAGTTAGTGGTTGTCTACACTGCTGAGTTCCCATGGGGCAGTAATTTTTGTTTCAAGGACAAGATTCAAAAGAGTTTGCTACACACAGGTTGCAGGGTGCACCTTCAGATGTGCCTTCAAATAGACTTTGGAGATTTGAATATATGAGCTCCTGAAAAATCAGTTTTTAAATTGCAAGGGAGGCCTATTAAGTACTGTAATTTTTTTTTCTTTTTTTTTTTTTCTTTTTTTCACTGAAACTGAACTTTAACTACTGAGAATGTAATGGTAGCTTAGAGAAATAACTAATCTGCTGACATACTCAGGCCACAGATTTACTGGTTCCTTGATGCTCTTGCATTTAAGCGAATATGATTGCTTTTAGTCAGAGGGGTCATAATTTGCCTTTTCTATCATTTTAGAGAGAAGGCTTCTCTTCCCCTTCCATTTACACTCCACACTTCCTTGCCCCTGCACCCAATACAAAAAGTTCATTTGTCTTTTTTGGAACAACAATGTATAAATCATAGAATCACAGAATGCCTAAGCTTGGAAGAGACCTCCAGAGGTCATCTAGTCCAACCCCCTGCACACGCAGGGCTACCTAGAGCACGTGGCACAGGGCTGCATCCAAGTGGGTCTTGAAGATCTCCAGGGAAGGAGACTCCACAACCTCTCT